>JAOEHT020288646.1:0-10345 GCA_025448195.2 Parazoanthus atlanticus
ATCCCTTAATAAAAAGTAAACATTTACATAAAAGATTCTCAGTAATGTATAGAAAGCGTCTTCTATGTCATCCAGCTGCTTCCCTTTCGCGAACAAAACCCTGAAGTTAGTACACACTTGGTTACATTAGTATTTATACTAAACACAGAAAATCTCTATTTTTCTAAAACACATTCCTAACATAGCTAAAAGAAAAACAAGTTATCTGTGAAAAAGTAGTTATCCAAACTTGCAAGGGGTACTGATCATGCACTGGACGTTTACTCCGGACCAATACAAGAAGTGGCGTACCCAGCCCATAAGCTTGCAGCCCGTGCCTTTTGTGACACAGAAAAACAGAGAACAATTGATATAATTAAAAGGAAATAAAAAGCCAAAAGTTATCCAAAGCTTAAAACTGTTTTCAGTGCAGTGTATTCTATTGGAAAACCCGACGTGACCTTTAAAGAACTGTAGACATATTAGAACCAAAGGTTTCAAAGGTTTTTGCCGGGATTGAGAACCGACATTATATTTGGCGAAAGAGAAAATACCTTTTGACTTGCCTTTTTTTCTATATAGTTTGCTTACATTTTTCAAACTCTCTAGGGAAGTCTTCATACTCAAAAATTTGGAACTTGAATGAAGCGATAATGCGGTTTAAGCTGGTTTACTAAAGTTATCGACGTTTTGGTAAAATATCATGATCTACAGCAGGATGAGTGGCAATACACTTCCAAAACACGTATTACCGTTGCATTGTGGGATTGAAGTATGGCAAAACAAAATATAAACAAACATTATTTTGATGCTTGCAAAACACTTCAAAATCAAAACTGAGTTTCTGCTTACGAATTCTTACCCATTTCGAACTCAAAACCCAGAATGTCTGGTTAGCTTGCTAGTGATTGTAAAATGAAGTGAGTTATTCTGAAAAAGCATGCACGAAAAATTACTTCTGGGCCACTAATTTTTTATATTTAGAAGCTCGCACTTTCGCCCCTAGTTTGGTCACCCGGTCCTACGAGTGCCCTGAAATCTGGGTACACCACTGAGAAGTGTCTCCTTAAAGTCATAGTTTGCATTCGATTTCAGCAGTTGCTACACATACAAATCTTCAGCAAGAAAGAAAACAACTTTTTTAAATGTTAAAAAACCTCTGATTCTGGTAAAATTGATTAAAGATTACGGCTTTTGCCTGCGTTCCCCGCGATTCCCTGTTTCTTGTTCCTCGTTTCCCACTCTTCCCTTTAAAGATAGCCTACGCGAAAGAGTGAGTGCACACTGTACTGTAGGACCACTTGATCGTTTGTGTTGAAAAAGTGCACGTGTTGACAGTCATCTATTCATAATACAAATAATCCGGATATCCCTTAATACCTCAAGCCAAGCGTGCATGCCGGCACATCTTTTTTCTCTATAAGAAAGTTCTCTTCACGTAGCTTCCCACAGTATTGTGCAGCTTGGATCAACTACTTGGGGGAGAGACTCTATAACTACTCTTTATCATCAGGCAAGTCATATTTCAAACTGCAATCAGTGTAGTTTGGAGCTGGTATCCTGGTATTTTTTTCTAACCTTGGTGAGAATGATACTTCTCTTCTATATCCAGGCCCTGAATCATGACATCCAAATTGGCATTAGTCGGTATTTTCTTCATCGTCACATGCATTTACCTTGAAAAGATGCTTGCGTTGGTAAGTATATGTACATGTACATGTATACAGTATAGATTCACTAAACGATTTTCCTTAGCGATTAGTTTCGAAAGATTCGGTGTATAATCTTTAATAGTTGAACTATAGCTCAAAACAGTTTGTAGTTCTGACGGTCATAATTTGTATCAGATAGTCTTATGAGCTTCTGTTTGTATTTATATTATAGTCTCCATTTCAACATTTCTGTAGCCTTTTCGATCAGAGACGATTTATTGCCTTTGATTCGTTTACAATTAATTGCATGATTCTCAGTGGAACTTAGACGTTCATTTTTTCGCGTTATCAATTTTATTTTATTATCTTTTTTTTCACGAGGAATACGATTTTTAAAGCAATGCTATTACGTGTTTTTTATTCGCTTACAATTGTATGATGCTCAGTGGAAATCTGATGTTCGTTTTTTTCTCAAGTTGTCAGTTTTGTTTTATTACCTTTTTTCCCACGAAGAATCAACTTTTCAAAGCAAAGCAATGAGGTAAAAATTACCTCAAGAAATAGCCCGCTCTGGACAGCTTCCTCGTGTCACGTCATAAAAGGATAGCGATCATGATGAATATCATACCTCTCCCAGTTGAGATCTGTAGATGATAAATCTCTTTCCTACTTCTAAAATTTTTACTTGAAATTGACAAATCCGACTTCAGTTTTAACGAACATATTCACTGTGAAAATTAGATAGAAACACTAATTTAAACTACTGCAACGGCATTGCGTTGTTTTTTTAATACCATCACCGAAAACAATAAGTCTAAGGTAGAAACTCGCCTTAAACCGGCTTCAGCTTTAAAGCAGCTACCTTATTTCTTTCACAGGAAATAAGGCGGCTGTTTCGGTGGAGGCTAGCCTCAGATCTTGAAGTCAGAGTTCTCCCAAACAGATGGTTCTGGCCAAGTTGTTTGTCTAGTGGTTAGAGAGTATTTGCTTCTGATCATCAAAACCGGTCAGTGATTGCTAGTAGAAACAACCTTTTCCTTGGTAGAATTTCAAATAACTCAGCGAGTTTTAATTTAGATCGTGCACAAAATTGGACAGAACTTCAGGCATATCACTATCAGAATCACGCGTACGAGTTTGACGCTCTGAATTTGGCACCTGTAATATATATCAATTATCTTTCAAGACGTTGAAGCGCGTTAAAAGTTAATCCTCGTATACCGAGTGAAACATCCGAGTGTTACTGGTTTGGTTAGCTCTTTTGTGCTTGCTCGGGGGCAGAAATTTACTTCATTACTCGTTGCCAGTTGGCATGCGAGTTAACCTATCACTCAAAACCGAAAATATCCACTTGTAGCGTTGCCAAATCATACTCAAAAACAGAAGTGCTACGTGCTGTCTGGAGTTCGTAGAGTCATGATAAGTTACAGCTTTACAACTGACTGAACATGTAGGCACGTAACCTGGGGATTAGATTTGATAAACATCACCACAATATTTACAAGTAATGTCAAAACGAAGGGACTGTTCACTATTTATGCCAGGGGGTCGGCAAAAAACTGGGGGGTTATGATATTTTAATAGCAAGAAGGGGGGTCAAGGAAAATTTCTGAAGTACGGCAGGGTAAAATAGCTAAAGTATGTGAAAAATATTTTCTTAAAACTGCTTGAGAATCTTGCCGACCCCCTCCCTCTGGCATAAATAATGAACGGTCCCTAAACTTAAAAAAGTATGAATGATTATACTTGGTGGCAGGGGCAGCAACAACGAAAAGCCGATAACTGAGAGACCAGAAAACCTAAAATAGACAAAAAAAATTAAAACTGACCTAAGATTTAAGAAGCAGCACAAGTATGGGAAGAGTTAGGTTTCACGGCATTTGAGGTTATTCCATTGTATCTTAAATATCCTGTAAATACAGAAAATGTTTAAATGAATAGCCTCCAAAGTAGCCGCCTCATTTACTTCACAAACGTCAGGAAAAACTGTACTCATCCCACCCTCCTGAGACCAGTGTCAAGGGTAAATTCATCCACCCTACCTCCCTGAGTACAGTCCAGATTCCAGTCCAGAGACCAGTCCAGAGTCCGGTCCAGCTCTTAGTACCTACCTATCTACCTACCTACCTACCTACCTACCTACCTACTTACATAACCACCTACCTAACTACCAACCTACCTAGATCCTATTTACTTACCTACTTAGCTACCTACCTACATACCTACTTACCTACCCACCTACCTACCTACTTACCTATCTACCTACCTAGCCTACCTACCTACCTACCTACTCACCTACCTAGCTTACCTACCTACTTACTTTTAACAATTCGAGCTGAAAACTACAGACACATTTTACGTCACCGGCAACCAATCAATGTTTCTTTATGTGTTGCCAATTATAAAACGTTCTCTTTCCAGGGCACTAACACATGTGCGGGGACCCCGGGTACAAACGGTATTCCCGGCATTCCAGGCGCGGCTGGTCGTGACGGACGAGACGGGTTGATAGGACCGAAAGGGTCAATGGGACCAGCTGGACCAGCAGGTCCTAAAGGAGATACAGGTTCTCAAGGACAAAAGGGAGAAATTGGAGCACCGGGACTGACCTACCATTCTAACTGGAAACAGTGCGTGAAACCGCCGATGAATGATGGCAAAGATCACGGGCTCATCATGGTATAGTACCTTACTCTTGTGTATATCTTGTACAGTGGGATCGTCAGGGAAAATATAATATATGTCAGCTGTAAAATTTTTCACACTAACAACTATATAACTTCACTAATCCAATTCCTTTACAACTACAAGGAAAACCTTTTTAAGTAAGTGCGGAGAGATGCAATTTCTGTTTCGGCGGACTTGTAAATAATAATAATAATAATAATAATAATAATAATAACAATAACAATAATAACAATAATAATAATAATAATAATATGTCTTTAACGTCATTCGTTAAAAATACATAACAAATGTTACAATAATAAAGAGATAAAGCAACTATATACAATTTATATTTACAATATTTAAAAAAAGGGAAATTATGTGTGCGGAGCGCGAAAAACAGTAATCCTGAATTTTCTAAGATCAACTGATATATTGTTTACCTGAATGGCAAGTTGTTTTAAACATTTGGAGCGCTCAACAGTTTTGTTACTTAAAGGTATCCAGATTCTCAGGTGAAAAACAACTTGGTCTTGAAATCATGGTTCTAGCCAACTCTCGAGAGGTGAACGCCCCGCCCCTGTCGTCACAATTGAACGTCTAACAGTTACACATCTCATCCTGAGACTTGGCCCGTAATAAGACTTGCACTCCACGTTGCTTTTCAATGTATTAAGTCCCAAAAGTGTGTTGGCTTAATTTCGCCATTGCGCAGATAAACCCATTAATAGTATACTGCTTGTTATTTTCTTATTCGATAATAACGAAGTCCTACGCTCTGCAGTCACGGAAGTGACGTGATAACTTTAACCTTAATGTCTTCTTTTTCGTTTCCATGTCTCGCCCACCTCCTTCTAAGTGAAGATCCTTATGAGCGTTGTGCAATGCAGATGCTAATATAAAAATTAGATTGGCTGCAGATTTTTAAGTTCAGACTGGAAATTCATAAACATCCATGAAACAAAGGCTAATGTTTTACAGTGCGCAAGTCTGGGTTACAAAATATACCATTTCTGTGGTGTGCTATTTCCAACCGCAACAGAGACTTGTGTCCAATATTTAAACAAGCTATTTTGAACGTTATTGAACTAGATATACATAATATCAACTACGAACTGATTAAACGTTTTTGTGCGAACTATTTTCCAATGACGTTTATTGTAGCACGTATTTTGGACGGAAAATATGATCTTACAAAATTGTATGAAAAGCTACTCGAGAGTCGACAAATTTTGTTTCAAGTTTAGCTTTTTATTCTTTTTGAAAAGAACAACTGTGATCATCAAAACCTTGCATATCACGAATTGTTTGAAGTGCTAGGAACTGGGAGATGTGTAGGAATTGAACCCACCAAGCACAGTAGAAACACCGCGCTCGCTGCCGACCATGACATCTCGCCTAGTCCTAACCTAGCACTAGAGTCCTAGCGACTTTTTGGCCTAAGCAGTCCTAGCGACTGAACAAGTGGTGAAAGTTGGTAATTTGACAAAAGGGCCCGAAACTTGCCCAGAAAAGAAACTATAGATTAGTTTATAAAAAGTTAGAGACATATGTAAGGCCCGAAAAGTGCCTCCGAAAAAGGAAACTAGATTGTAATTTGCTGATATTAAATTAATCCGGCAACCATCACAGTGACTCCGAAAATGCCAGAAAACTAGACACTAACCAAACGATCGCACGACTGTGGCCCGAAACTGCCTCAACAAACGGCAGTAATCCCAATTAACATACCGGCCCGAAATACCAGCACAACTTGTCTAGCACGAAATGCTAGCGCAAATTTTCTAGCCCAAAATGCCAGCGCAAATTGCCTTGCCCGAAATGCTAGCTATAAATTGTCCATTCCGAAACACTAGCGCAAATTGTCTAACCCGAAATCCCAGCGCAAATTGTCTAGCCCGAAATGCTAGCGCAAATTGGTAGGCCCGAAATGCCTCCGTAAACTGTTAGGCCCGAAATGCCATCACAAATTGTTAGGCCCGAAATGCCATCACAAATTGTTAGGCCCGAAACCCCTCGGTAAACTGTTAGGCCCGAAATGCCATCACAAATTGTTAGGCCCGAAATGCCATCACAAATTGTTAGGCCCGAAACCGCTCGGTAAACTGTTAGGCCCGAAATGCCATCACAAATTGTCAAGAACTGTTAGGCCCGAAATGCCTGCACAAATCGTAAGGCGTGAGATGTCAGCACAAATTGTTCGGCCCGAAATGCCAACACAAATTGTCAAGAATTGTTAGGCCCGAAATGCCACCGTAAACTGTTAGGCCCGAAATTCCTCCGTAAACTGTTAGGCCCGAAATGCCCCTGTAAACTGTTAGGTCCGAAATGCCTCCGTAAACTGTTAGGCCCGAAATGCCTCCGTAAACTGTTAGGCCCGAAATGTCACCGTAAACTGTTAGGCCCGAAATGCCTCCGTAAACTGTTAGGCCCGAAATGCCAGCGCCCCGGTGGAGGATTACTCGACGGGAGCAGCATAGAATATGGAGTCCGGCAAGAAAACAGAGTAAAAACTTATTTGCTTGTAAAAATCTAAAACGCTTACTAACAAGTCCAAATATACTATTCATGAGGCTTCACTATATCCACCTAAACTATATCTACGAGATTAAATTAGCTTATATTCATCAGCCGAAATAATATCCATTTATATACAGAATTCGAAGCCTAGTCTGTATCCACGAGCCTAATGTATCCACAAATCTAAATTATATGCACAAGCCTAAATTATATCCATGAGCCTAAATTATATTTATGAGCCTAAGTTATATCCATGAGCCTAAATTGTATCCACGAGCCTAAATTATATCCATGAGCCTAAATTATATCCATGAGAATAAATTATAGCCACGAGCCAGAATTACATCCACGAACCCAAATTAGATCCGCGAGTCTTTACTATGTCCATGAACTCTATTAGATACACGGGCCTAGGTTACGTTACACTTGCTATGAAAACTTTTATAGTCTACTGCTTCACAAATCAAAATTAAGAGCACGTGTCCTTGTAAATCGTAAAATAATAGAACCTGTAGGTTACTAAGTCGATTTCATCCGAAACGAAAAAATGTTTTGAAGGTCACAATTGAAACTGAACGTTCGAATTTGAAAAACGCGCGTCTCCGAACACACAGTTGTTTACTGCCTATCCTATCTCAAACTACCTAAGCTGTCTCAAACGGCTTTTAACATGCATTAAACTCTGCAAGAGTCTTGGTCGAGAGAAGTGTTCAATGCCTCAAGATCCTGCCTTCGAGATCCGTATATGTTCATTTCACAGTTCTGAAAACGCAAGAAAGCAACGGAGAAAAAATCCGAACCGCACTTATCGTTCACCAGTCCACACGATATGTTTTAACACTCCTCGGCTGGGCTTGTAATCTTGAGGGCTTGTGATCTACTGTTACCTACTTAAACTACCCAGTCCAGAACTGAATGTTAAAAAAAAAATCCTCGGGGCAGTTCTGGGTTATCTATCCACGTACCTCGGACGACCGGAAACTGTCCTATTCCTTCTCGACGGTTCGTGGCTTTTCCCATCTTGTCTCGACGTTACTAATGCCAAGGTCTCATCCGTGGATAGCAAAACCAGTACAATTTGAAATAAGACACAGTATACCTAAATTGAATAATCTGAATAAAATAAAGCACCGAGGGTTTTGCTCTCGCACGGAAAGGACCATACGTGTGAACTGATGAACGACAACTATTCTGTCTTCGCTGTCTCTCTAACTTGCATTACATTTTGCGATAGAGCGATTTGCGTTTGTCCCATTCAAACCGAAACGTATGAAACACAGAAGAACGAAGTCACAAACAATGTTTGCGGAGCTTCGAGTCGTTGGATGAACACGGTGCGAACGCAGCTCAAACTCAAAACTTTTCTCACCGAATCAATGGCCTGCACGTAAAGCGAACGTGTTTTCAGGGACAAACGAAATCTCTCTACTGACAGCGGAACATAGACACGGACCCAGTGCTCTGTCAGTTTACAATGGTACGTTGGTTTTCTGCGTTTGTTATTGGAACCAAGTTTTATTTTCTTGCCTCGAAACAATTCTTTAATTCGGATTTTATAGAAAAATATTTTTTTGCTTCAGCCAACCAGTAATAAACAATAATGAAAATATTTCTTTAGAATGGAGTGTGTTTTTAAAACACCTCTCAATGCTCATCACAGGATAAAAAGTATATAGAAAATATTTCCGGAGAAATACTAACGTCTTTAAACTTTTTGGCTAGATTTTAAGCTTTTGCGTCCTTTGTAAACCAGCGAGATATTTTGCCAGATCCGTACCTAGTAAAACTAATGCTATCTAGACTATCTGCACACTATGCACGTCGATGAAAATTCTACAAAATGAAACTACGCAAAACTCACGGTTTTGGCACCCCGTTCTCTTTTTCTTGACTTGTTTGTCGTTGTTTCTTTTCTGTTTGGGTTGGCCAGGAGCAAGGCATGTGTTCTGTGATTATCGCTGTGGCATGGTTCTTGATGATAGTGAATTTTCTTCTACCGTCTTCATTTCGGAAAAGTTTTTGACAGCACCACTAATCCGCGGTTTTCAAATGCGTGTCAGTTTGGGAGTTCTTAGCGTAGTTCAGTTTAGTTTACAAACGGTCTTCATCCAGTTCCCTTCAGTTTCATCCACGTACTGCCAGTGCACGAGTAAAATGCAGGCAAATTCAGTCCTGCAACAGTTAAACAAACAGATTAATCAGTAACTGTGTTGCATACAAATTTTTCAAAAGCCCATTCGAATCTTGTTACAAAGTTTAGAAGCGGAAAAAAGCTAAATGAAAACGGCAAGAGTTCAGTTTGCATTCTTAATAACCGATTCTGGAACTAATATAGATCTACAGATACTTGCAAGAACAAACTAAAAGGTATCTTTTCAAAACTATCCACAAATAATTACCAACCAGGCAGTTACTTTACACAGGTGCACATTTTGGAACGAAGTCCGAATGGCAGCAAGTTTGGCAAAAGCTAAACAATATTACCAAACCAGAAATACTGACAATTACAATGTATTTTTAGCACAAAGCGTTAACAAGAGAACGAAATTAGCTGCTTTTCGCCGAGTAAAATGTCCGAGATGGAAGCACGTGCACTGCATGAAGTTGCAATTCCATATTTTGGCCACAGTTCAACAGTTGCATAAATAATGAATTTTCAAATTGCAGCTGAATTCAAGCCCATTACAGCGAAACTTGTAACTAATAGAGTCTTACTTACATCTTTTTGTTTGCTCTCAAAGCGAACGGAAACGGCAGTATCTGCAAGAATACTTAGCCAAATACTCACTCAAGCAGCAACGAGGCTTGGCGATATTTGACAAGAAGTCGGAACGCAGACGCGCGCTGTTTCAAATACTCACTGAAGTGACGTTTCAACCACGTGATCCCGAGATCAAGCATTTCTATTGGTTGGTTGCTTCACGTGTTAACAAACTGCATGCAAGTGGGAATATTTTTTTTTTCTAATTACTCATGCTGGAATTTGGGTACTTCGTGCATACCGAAAATAAACTGATTTGTTTAGCAGGAATGTTTCTTTGTCTGTTTTTGTTAAACCAAAAAAAAGTATTCAGTTTGTGCGAACCTGCATGCTTGGCCTTACTTTTAAGCCTATTTATGACCTTGTTTACACTATACCAGATAGCTTTTGTATCGTTGTAAAAACCATAGCGGATAAGCCTTCTGTTTACATTTGAAAAGAATTTTCCGGCACACTTTTTATGCCGTTTCTTACATGAGACACAACGCTTTCGAAAGTGATATGTCACACATCGGATACATTTGTAGGTTTTGTGCCGTGAAAATGTCGGCACGAAATCCTATCCGGTATAGTGTGAACGAGGCCCAAAACATTTTACTAATATTAGTATTAATTCTGATTTAATCAGCCAAAATATGTTGGAGAACTTTGGAAAAAAAGAACTGGGATGAGTAGAACTTATATAAAAATGATACAGGAATATTTTACCCTGACGTTTTATTTGGAAGAAGATAAGTCCTTGAATCATCATTGCAGTAAAATGTTT
>JAOEHT020288726.1:0-10344 GCA_025448195.2 Parazoanthus atlanticus
CTCCTGAGAGAGAGGGTTAAGTTTCCCGGGCTTCTTGTACGCGCTGATGGTAAATTTTCCATTCTTGTGTTCAATAGCCGTGTCAAGAAAGTGTTTGGGGTCCTCTTCCACTGTAAACTTGATGTTTGTGGTGGTAGCTCTTTGTCAGGCTCTCCAGGAAAATGTCTCGGGCCTTGGTTTTTCTTTTAGTGAAACAGTCGTCGACCTAATTCTGTCATAGAAAATCACTCCGGGTTTCTGAGTGCAACGAAAGTGAAAGTGACGTGACGAACGGCACCGGACCGTGTATAGTTTAAAAAGTCCAAGGACTTTGATCGTCCCACATCATTTCCCTCTTGAATTTCCTGCGACGAACACTGAAAGAAAACACAGCGTTAAACCGGCAGTACATTTCCTTTTCTTGATAAAATAACTGTCTGTCTTAACTTATGCAGACGAATGGAGAGCATAAAGGGTGGGGTCAGCATCACGAGATAATTTCGAGCAATTATTTCTCAGTTTTGTTCTCGGCTCATTGTGTATTCTAGCAACAAGGTTAAAAAAGCCAGTCAAACGTTTCCTCCGTCATTCGAGAGTAAAAATGGTTATTTCAACATTTGATTCATTTTTCGGTTTAACTTTGCTCGAGTTTCATACTCTTTCTTTGCTTTTCTCCATCGGGGTGTTGTTCGAACTCATCTTTCAAGCGACGCCCGCTTGAGGCGAATAAAGAAAAAGTCTGAAACTCAAGCTAGTTTCAACTATTCCAAACACAAATCTGTTGTTTTTAAAATTTGGAAACTTGAAACAAAGATTCGAATCCTTTAACGAATTAGCAAGACGAACAGTACAAAGCAACAAGACAAAGACACGTTGTGTCCGACAGCGAGAACTTATATACAAATCTGTTTTTTGAAGAAGAAATGTACTCTTAGTTGTTAAACGAACTTAAACATAGCGACTATTCCGTTTAGATTGTATATCGATAACTTTAAGTTAGCCAAAAAGGCTTGATTTTGACTACCAGTGAAAAACTTGGAACCTATTTCGTGTGGAGAGAAGCCAAGTTAAAAAAAATAAACAATAAAATATTTTAGTTATGTTAAGCATTTGTTTTAGAAGTGATATTGGTAAAGCTGCTAATGACAATCTATTGAACTCTTTTTGTTATTGACCCTCATCACTCACGTTCATATTCAAAATAAACAACCAGCGAACGTGGAAATATTCGATTGTAACTTGAGTTTACTAAGTATGAAACAAAGAATCAAAAAAATGAAGCCAACCCTCGAGCCTTGATCAGTTGTTGGAGGGAATTTTAACATTGTGTCTCCTCCCGCTGTATAGCACACTGTCATAGATTCTTGATTTGAATGGATGTTGTCTTATTGATTACTTTATTCTTTTCCCGGCAACCCTTCAGTTTTCATGATATGTTTAATTAATTCAAGGTAAACATTTTTTAAGTGTTTGATATCTACTTGCCGTCTCGTTCAGAGAACGTAATCCAAACACTAGAAGAGAAACACCATACAACAAGTCCGCCACACCATATTACACCAACTTCCCACTGTCAAATCCACAGCTAATTACATCGAAAAGTTTAAACTTTTAAACTGTAGCGTCTTAAGGCATGCTTCCGTTTTAGTTCAAGCCCCCTATAGCAGGTTTGTAATGCAAACCGAAATATTGTGCAAAGCAAATGTTTTGTTTTAATTTAATTTATACTGTTTAATCTCTTTTCCCGCCGTATCAGCTCTTTCTTATACAACTGAAGGGTTTACCCTCATTAAATAAAGGATTGTTACTACCTACAGAATTCATTTTAACTATTTGATGTCGTTTAGCCTAAATTGTTTTAGTAAAAAAAATTATAGACTTGGCAAACAGACGAAAGATGAAAGCACTGCTAAACATTCTATACACATATCTCTTAATACATAATTATCATGGCGTTAGTAATTGGAATGGGAATTTGTTTAACTTACACTTTACGTGAACGTAAATCGCGAGCTGACCGTCTGCTGTTTAGAATTGATTCTACTGACAAGTGTTTCTCCACTTTTTCATCTTGCTGGAATAAAGGCGCAGCAACGGCCAGGGAGATTAAGCAAAATAGGATTAAGGTCTTCATCTTGAACTGGAACACAGTGCAATGGAGGTCAGGAAGCTACAGCAGTTAAGACAGTTTCTAATTGAGGGAGTTTTGAAACTTTGCTCTTATAGAAAGTCTGACGGTATTAAGTAAACGTAATGTGACGTAGACACGTACTTAAGTCCAACAAGTTGACACTTTGTGACGCAATCGTTGAGTAGGAGGTGCAATTGACCCCTCCCTTCACTTGACTGAGTAGAGATCACTTGATAAGAACAATGAAAGCGGTTGCATCACAGTATCCGGCAAGACGTGTGTTCGGCACCAAGAAATTCATAAAACCGTCAAATTTTTGCCTGAGTGCACGTGCTTTTCTATTAGAAATTAAACACATCCCCAGTTACCAAAAATTGTAATAAAATAGTTCGAGCAATACTATTTATTACCGACATCATTTTATGAATTCGTCTCGTGTGTTTCTCCGATATTCATCCTTGTTAGAGGGCCATGGTTAACTAATGGATCAAGATACTGAGGAATTCGTAAAGATTGCAGATTCGCCATCAAAAACAAATTTTCCGGATTTACAGGCTGGGGATGTATTCGATGAACCGTATTTCGGAGAATAAAACTTTTGATCCTTTCGATAGATGAGTATGATTCTTTTCAAATCAACAAAAAATTGCAAGACAAGTTGTCTGTTTTGAATTCATCCTAATTCTTAGTTCGTATAATTGTTTTTTGTTTACTGATTCGAGAGGCCGGAGCCTTTAGAAATCTTCCCGAATGAATTCGTACTCTCAAAACAGGAAAACGCGGCCGGAAGAATGCATGGCCATGTTCTGATTACGCGGGTTTGCTCTAACCAAGGCTTTATAGGAAAATGACGGATAAACATAAAAGAAAACAATGCTTGAATAGGGAAATAACTTGAGGAATACATGACAATTTTCTTGGTACTGAAAAAACCCATTTAAACGATGGATAATCGCCGAACTAAATCATAAGCATAAAAGCCAAAATTAATTAAAGCACGAAAAAAATACACGACCCGTGGTTTGCTGGGCCATAATCGGATTATGCGACCTTGTTAAAACCAAGGCAACGAATAAACCTGAAAGTAAACCATGATTCTAAGAATAGCTCCGATCTTTTGGTATAAATGACTTGATAATGACCTAATAATGACTTCCGAGTATTTTGCACTTTCATCCGAATATTAACAACGCTATCACAACATGGTTTCGGGATCAAGGTTTTCACTTCACTTTTGTGTTCCGTTGTCAGATTCGTTCTTAATATCCCAATTTCGTTACTATTAATGTTTTGTTTCAGGATTCTTCCTTCAGTTAGATGCTAAGATAACTGCAAATCAAGAATTCTGCGCAGTCTGATTTGGTCATGTTTATCTAATCTCACATGGTACAAACGCCAAAACCTGTAAAAGACGCTTTTTTCTTCTAGCGGTCTTATATTACATGTGTTGTGTTCAGTCTTTCGTTTGTGAGGTACCTGATTTTGGAATGGTGAATTGCACTGAGAAGCCAAAACTAGTTTCACGCGAACATTTTTATTCAGTAGCATTGTACTCCAGAGATCGGTAACGGCCTTCCACGAACTTTAAGTATATAAATCATATTTGACGAAAGATATTTTACTCAGTGAAATGAGCTAAAAGATTTTTCAGTCTCAACTCCCATATAAAGTTAGTTAGTCGATATCAAATGGTAAGGGCCCCTCAGGGCACGAGATAGACTCTTCTCTTCGTGACTGGCGTGATTTTGATACAGTCACTGTTGATGACGATATTCAATATTTTAATACCTTTTTATTCTTTACATAGAACAGTTGATACATTGATGGCGACGAGAATACCGGCCAAAAATAGACCTCCATTAAGTAGAGACTTGTCGTTAATAACTGAATAGCCTTCTATTTAACTGCTGCGCAATTTGTTTCTATATTTGCATCTGAAGATATCAGTGCTTTGTTGCGGTTGAGGTTCACCGCTCCACTTAGAGAATTGAATGTAGTTGCACAACTAAGTGTCAAAACAATTTGCGGTAATCTGCCGATAGTGCGTACTTACAACAACAATTTCGCAGCGCAATTAAACACGTATGGTAATGCCAGCACGTAACAAGAAAACTTATGTTACCCTGGATGACGGTAAACAGTAACTGTTAATGAAATGAAATATCTAAGGTTCAAGTACTTATCAACTTATAACTTTTAATATTGCAGGCTATATATTAAAATTATAAATTTAGGTTTGTCTTCAATTCAGTGACAACATTTGTCAGACCAGAGGCAACAATTGCCGCTTGTTACGTTGTTATTGACATGGTCAAATACCGTACTACATGCGGAATGTTGCAAAGCTGACTTACACGCTAATATAAAGGTTGGGCCAATCATAGGCTTAGCTACAATAATAAAATATTCGCGGACTTTCTTTTTGCGATATTTAGAGAAGTCAGAGATATTTAGAAGATATAGAGATATTTAGAAAGTTGTATATCTCAGTGTAATATTTAGAGCAATTATTGGTTTTTGATGGTTCACTTCAAAAATAGTTGATTTTCAAGCCATTTTCAGTCATTCAGTAGCTTTTTTTAGAAAATCATACTTCAGCGGTTTTGTAAACTTGAGCTGCAATTTATATGACACTACTGAAACCGCGCACTCGCTGCCAGACACTGTGAACGGCGGCCTATGTTTGTTGCAAAAATGCATCATAGTGTCATTGGAGTGCCATTTGAGATTTTTTCGAGATAGCTTTTAGAGCCTGCAGTTATATGCCTAGCTGAATATAATACATGCAAAATAACTAATTTCGTAGTTTGTCTTTGTGTTAACTCTTTGTGTTTGAATACTTCAGCAATGAGTTAAGGTGAAGAGATCTTGTAAAACATTTTTAGAAATTTTGGAAACATTTTTGAAAACTTTTGGAAATATTTTTTACATAATGATTTGGAGTTTTTTAAAAATTGCCTGAAACATATATATTTGGACCACTTTTTGTTATAAACTCGTAGCTAAACATCCCATTCTGCAAGTACGGTATTAATGGTGAATACATGTCATAGACTACTGTGACTCTGTATGGGAATGCTGCGGAACTTGAAGGCAATGCAGAGCAAATCGAGAGACTTCAAAGTTGGGCAGTATTCAAGGATCGTAACAATGAAAAACAGCAGTGACGACACGCTCGATAAAATGAAATGGAGGACCCTTGGCCTTGAGAATAGACGTATTACTACCACATTGGTCAGAGCAAATATTTTGTCGAGATAGTTTTTAAAACCGGCAGTTGTATATAGGTCTCTCATTTCAATAATTAGTTGGTTTGTGTTAGCTATTTGTGTTTCGACTAACTAATTTATTTTTATTAGAGACATTATTAAACGAACGACAAGACAGAGTAGCCATTCAATTATTCCCAGGATCAGAACTGAACTGCAAAACGATCTATTTATTGCAATTTATTATTGTAAATACTCATCAGCCATTCGTCCTATCATATAGACTACCGTGACTCTATATATGGGCATGTTGCGCAAAAGGCAATGCAGAACAAATCGGAAGACTTTAAAGAATTTCCCGAAACATTCCAACTCCTAAATCCTTGACTACCGTGAGACCAGAATCCATTTCGGGCATCAGTCCCACTTATGTCGTCATGCATAAAGTTTACACCACACTAAACGATCAAGATGAAAGCGGAATGTTGCAAACCTAAGCCTGATTTACACGCGCTAAAGGCCGGGCCGAGAGTACTAGCTAGGCTTAGTTACAACCAACATTTTGAAATATTTAAGAAGTCGGAGATATTTAGAAAGTTTGCAACCGACTATCTGATATATTTACCGGGTATATTTAGAGCTATCGTTCACTTCGAAATATTATTGGACTTCAAGTCGTTTCCAGTCATTCAGTAATCGTTTTTAAAAACATTTTACTTCGGCAGTTGTGTAAACCTGGGCTGCAATTTAAGTGACATTGTGAAACCGCTCACTCGCTGCCAGACATCATGAACGTGGCTATGTTTGTTGCAAAAATGCATTGTCGTTGGAATTCCAGTTAGCTTTTGTCGAGCTAGTTTTTAGAACGTGCAGTTCTATGCAAGGCTTTGATACGATTTAAATAATTTCGTAATTTGTGTTATATAGTTATTTGTGTTTCAATACTTTCAATGAAGTAAGATTCAAGACATTTAGAGTACTTAAAGTTATAGCAATGAAAAGCAGCAGTGACGACGCTATCGATAAATTAAAATAGAGGGCGTAACCGCCATATTTATAACAATGTGAACAAATCATAAACGGAAAATGTTTTAGTATAGTTTTTAACTAGTTATCTTTTTTTTACGTCATTAAACGAACGACGAAACAGGGTAACTTTATGAATATTCCCAGGATCAGAACTGACGTCCGCGTTTCTCTATTTATTATAATGGCTGTATTATTTTTGATCATCCAAAACCCTGCTTTTACCTTAATAGTAGGAGATATAACTTTGAACGTTTTTAAACAATTTTAACTTTGTAGTTTGACGTTTATGAAGCGCACCGGAGAACGGGTTTCACGGAGTAGTGCGCACTGAACATGTCAGCTGAATAAACTTTACAATTCCATCTCAGCAAATAATAATGTACTTTATTTCAGTTGTGCCGGACAAAACATAAATACAGCATCATATATTATCGTATCATAGAATATTTTCTTCTTTTGCTATACGTTTTTGAGTATTTACATTTTTCTGTTTCTACTTTATTTTTGCACTTCTTATTTGCAGTCTTCTTCTGTTGAACATTCGATATATTATACATTTGTCAGGTTTTTCCATTTTGTTCTGTTCCCCAGCTGTCTGAAAAAGGAAAAACATCGTTACTGAATAGCACACAAATAAAGACAATTTTTCACAAAAATAACTATTATTTATACCTTTTTCCAGATCATACTGAGAGAGCCTATTCAAATACACAAAACTGGAAACTAGTCTGGTTCAGTTTGTTCGAAAACGAGTATGCTTGAACAAGAAAATACCAAGATGTTGCTTGTTGCATAGTTCTTAGTTTAGGACTGTATGAGCTTAAAATAATAATAATAATAATAAAGAAGAAGAAGAAGAAAAACAATAATAATAATAATAATCTTTGTTTACTATGAGTTCCAATTAAACACATACAGCTTGTTTTATATGTTTCGAGAGAAGCACACTTCTCAATTGAAGTGCTCAAGTTTTTTTCCCTCAAAAATCACTATATAGTTATATAGTTATATATTAGTTTCTTTATAGTTTTCCAAAAACATCAACATTTTATGAACGTTAATTTCCTCTCAGTGTGCCTTCTCAAGATTTGTTAAAACGTAGACAAAACAAAATACGGCCAATGGTTGCATATTTACTAACAAGGGACAATAGATTTACGGTGTTAGAACTGACCTGCCCCCAAGCCCCCCCCCCCTCGCTCGGTACGGCCCTGATCACTGGAGTCTTACATACTAGTTGAGTTAACTTCGGTACTTTCAAGTAAACTCAACTGACCTTACGAGGTGATGTGTCGAATGACGATGGTACATGCATGGTTTAAAACGTCCAAGGACTTTGATTGTCCCACACCATTTCCCTCTTGAATTTCCTGCGACGAACACTGAAAGAAAACACAGCGTTAAAGCGGCAGTAAATTTTCTTTTCTTGATAAAATAACTGCTTGTCATAACTTATGCAGACGAATGGAGATCATTAACGATGAGGTCAAAAAATATAGTAGGCAGAGTTAATGGATCAATTATTGCTCATTGTGTATTCGGCTAGCAAAAAGGTTAAAATCAAAGCAGTTAAATGTTTTTTTTGGACCTGTTCCGTGTGGAGAGCTATAGAAGCGTACTTGAAAAAAAAAACAATGAAGTATTTTATTTTAGTATTTGTTTTAGAAATGATATTGATGAAGCTGCTATTGACAATTTATAATGGCCCCTATTAGCTCCTTTGTTTATTGACCCTCATAAATCAAACTAAAGTTCATTATTCAAAATCAATTCCAAGGAACGTGACAACAATCGCTTGTAGCTTGAGTTTGTAAACATGGAACAAGAATAGAAAATGAAGCCAACCCTTGAATCTTGATCAGTTGTTGAAGGGAACTCTAACGTTGTCTCACTTCTTGTAATTTGAAAGCACATTGTCATAGATTCTTGCCGTATTTGAAAGTATGTTGTCTTATTTATTACCTTAGCTTCTTCTGGCAACCTTTAGTTTTCATTATAAGTTTAATTAATTCAAGGTTGACGTTTTTATAGCTATAAGTGATATCTACTTGCCGTTTCATTTAACGTAATCCAAACAATAAAAATCCAAACACTACAACACGATACACCAACTTTCAACTGCCAAACCCACAGCTAGTTTAAACTTTTAAACTGTGTGGTCTTAAGGTATGCACCCATTTTAGTATTAGCTCCCCGCAAAAGGTTTGTATTACAAACCGAAATATTTTGCAAATCAAAGGTTTTGTTTTAAATGATACTGTTCAATCACTTTTCCAATCGTACGGTCAGCTCGTTTTTATACAACTGCAAGCTTTACCCTCGTTAAATAAAGGATTACTACTACTTGCAGAATTTATTTCAACTATTTGATGTCGTGTAATCTAAACTGTTTTATTAAAAGATTACGATAGGCTTGGCAAACATACGAAGGTTGAAAGCACTGCAAACATTTTATACACACAATATATATCACAGTGGAAGTAGTCGGAATGGCAATTGGTTTAACTTACACTTTTGGTGAATGTAAATCGTGAGCTGAGCGTCTGCTGTTTAGAATTGATTCTACTGACAAATGTTTCTCTACTTCTTGATCTTGCTGGAATAAAGGCGCAGCAACGGCCAGGGAGATTAAGCAAAGTAGGATTAAGGTCCTCATCTTGAACTGGAACACTGTGTATTGGAGGACTGGAAATTACAGCAGTTAAAAAAGTTTTGAATTGAGAGAGGTTTGAAACTTTGCTCTTATATAGAAAGTCTGATGTTATTAAGTAAACGTAACGTGACGTAGACACGTACGCAGTTCCTACAAGTTGACGCTTTGTGACGGAATCGTTGAGTAAGAGGTGGAATTGACCCCTTCATTCACTTGACTGAGCAGAAGTCACTTGGTAAGGACAATGAAAGTTACATCACGGTATCCGGGAAGACGTGTGTTTACCGGCAAGAAATTCATCAGTTGGCTATAAGTATAACCAAGGTTTTACAGGCAAATGACGGAACAACATGAAAGTAGACCATGCTTGATTTGATCTTCAACCAAAAAATATGGAAATGGCTTAATGGAGGAATGCAAGACCATATTCTTTTTATGCGACCTTGGTACTAAGAAACCCCAAACAAACGAATCATAATCGTGAAAGACTGAAAGCCAAAACAAAGCACGGAAAAAATACTTGGTAGGCCATAGTCGGGTTACGCGACCTTGCGATAACCAAGGCAACGGATAAACTGAAAGTAAACCATGATTCTAAGAATAGTTCCAGTTATTTTAGTAGTGAGTTGATAAGAACTTGCTAATGACTTCCGAATACCTTTTCCTTATTCTTCCAAACAATTAACAACGCAATACAACAATTAAGGTTCCGGCCGGTCAAGATTTTGAAAGTCAGTGTTCCGTTATCAGATTCGATTCGTTTCAGGATTCTCGCTTGGATGCAAAGATAACTGAAAATCAGGAATTTTATGGAGTATAAATTGGCCGTGTTTATCTAAATTTCGCATGCTACAAACGCCAAAAACTGTAGAAGACGTTTATTTCTATCTTTCTCATTTTACATGTGTTGTGTTCAGTCTTTCGTTTGTGAAGTAGCTGATTTTGAAATGGTGAATTACTCAAAGTCGAAACGTCTGTCTTTCATAGTTCGCGAGCATTTCCATTCGTAACCCCTCCCAATCCCTTCTGCGAACGTAAAATAAAAATATTTTGTAGGTTTCAAGACAAAAGATATTTTAAGTGAAAATGTTTACGTGAACTAAAAGATTTTTTAGTCTCAACTTCCATTTAAAGTTAGATATAGTTGATATCAAATGGTAAGGGCCCCTCAGGGCACGAGATAGATTTCTTCTCTTCGTGACTGGCGTGATTTTGATACAGTCACTGTTGATGACGATATTTAATATTTTTTTAAAATACCTCTTTATTCTCTACGTAGAACAGTTGATACATTGATGACGACAAGAATACCAAAAATAGACCTCCATTAAGTAGAGACTTGT
>JAOEHT020288814.1:0-10344 GCA_025448195.2 Parazoanthus atlanticus
CTCAAAACGCCAAAAAATTAAGAATATTGAGCCTGAGTCTGAAAAACAATATTCTTCTAAAAAAAAAAGAGTGTACATCTTTCAACGATATTATATAATAGAACAAGCTCTTGAGATCAAAAACACAAAATTAGGATTCGTGTTTAAAATATCATTTAAAAAAAGAGTTCTTCTTTGTGTAAGGGTAATTTCATACTAAGGGTAATATTATACTTGACACTTACCACGCAGTGACTTGACAAAACATGAAAGCTATTACAATTATTTCGCTATAAACGAATCAAGAAGACGTATTCAAATGATGAGCGGCGATTGACTAACTACTTCATTAGTAGGTTGATATCCCTATCCGCTATTACGTACAAGAACTGTGAAAAAGTTAGTTTAATAGGTCAAACTTAATGGAGCAACATCAGTCACGACACTCAAAGTAATTTCAGCAATCACGTGTCGGTTATTATATATTGACAGCACAATTATCGGGTAAGTTATTTGTCCATCATGGCATGGTACCTGGTACTGTCCAAGTTCAAACAATTGCCTTTCACCTCAGCTGATTCACTGCACAAACTGTATTCATGATCGTTTGAAAAAATGTTTACTTGTTTGCATGCAACTATATGTTAGTTCGGCTTAACGAGTATTTACAATCGAAATTTCTTCCTGGGAGGACTGTTGGAGGGGGAGGCTAGCTGATTTTACCTGAACGATTTACTCTGAGCGAGATACAAAACGTAAACTTAGGTGGAAAATTGGATTTTCTTCAAAAGCTGTTGGAGTCTATTTTTGCAGACGATGAGTACACCAACAAGAACAATTGATTTTTACACTGGTGTAGTCTGTGATAATGATAGTATGTATATTAAACAAGACCTGCAGGCAAGCAACGATGATTGAATACTGGTTAGAAGACTATAGCACTCAGATTTGTTTCCAAGGTTACATTTTTTAAATTGTGAAATAATGATTTTAAAAGTATGTGTGCTGAAAATCCGGTTGTGAATAAAAGGTCCAATTATGAACTGTGGATCATTCTTTTCTGTCAGTAAAACGTGTACCCGGTCAAAAAATATTTGACACTGAACGGAAATATCAAGATTCTAACAAAAAAGCCCACTTCAAGAAATAAATCCCTCAGATCTTGTATGAGCAGCTTTTCTCACATGTAAGCTTATGGGCTTATATAAGGGGGTGGCCTTGAAATACAATATTGCTACTTTTTACCGTTTAGAAAAAAAAAACATGCTGTGTTTAAGTTGTAATAAAGTCCTAGTAAGTTAGTAAGTTCACTGTCATTTCCCTCAGATTGTTTATATTTTTTACTATCTTAATTGAAATTGAGGACTTTTCTGTAAACCACTTTGTATTGTAGGCTTGCTCATTAAAGATTTATTATTATTATTACTATTATTATTATTATTATTGCTGTTGTTATTATCATTATTATTAAAGTTTGTGTCGTCTTGTCCAGAGAGTTCCTACTGTCATTTGAACAAGTTAGTGTACTAACATGAACCTAATCATTATCCTTTTACTTTAATAACATTTCCAAAACAAAATACTATCCACTGATCCAGTTACAAGTCTAGCCAGGCACTTTTGATACGGAAATCCCCTCCATTTACATGCACTTAAACCTATTATCATTATATCTACTTGTATAAGCTAGTAATATTGTAAGCTTTTTAGCCAAAAGCAGATTTTATTTTCAATTGTAAGCGCATTGAGGCTTAGCAAAATGCGCATCGAAGTGCTAAGAATTAAATTAAAAATTAGAAATTCTTATTAGAAATTCCTTAGTTTTCAACTTTGATCTTAAACTTTCGAATTTTTGATCTCTGGAAGAAGTTTAAAAATCTGGAAGTAACAATATTTTTAGTGTCACTTTAGGTTTACACGTTTCGGCGCATCGTGGTCATGATGTAACGAGTATTTGCTAACATGTATTCGCCCCTAATACACAACTTAAATATAAGGAGTAATTATATAATTATGTAGCAGTTCAGAATCCGTCATCGAATCTCAACAGAGACAAAAAAAATCATGCTATGCGTAAGTAATAAATATTGAATAAAATGCCGCGTTGAAACCAGTGTCAATTACAGAATCTTCTGGAAAACTTTTACTATAGTCGGTGTCAATTGATCTTGAAACTGATCTTACTTATATTGATCTTTTATTCGTCCCCAAATAATGTGTCTGAGTCGGAATGGCATAAAAACAAGATAGCTGTTATAAAATTGGTTTAATAAATCTTCAAGGTATTTCAAATGTAATACCACACCTACTAAAAAATACTGGCTTCTGACTGGTTGCTCGACTGTAAGTTTTTACTTTTTAATTATAACCTAAATTGGCACTGTCATCCGGGATCTTCAATTTTTTGAAAAAATTCGGAAAAGATCGAAAATGTTTTGGAAGGGTATGGAAATTTTCGAAAGCCCTCGGCAACGTTCGAAAGCCTTTGGAAGTGTTCGATAAATGTCGGAAAACCTTCGGAATATCATCGGAAAGTTTTCAAAAAAGATTGGGTAAGATTTTCGAAGAATTTCGAAGATATTTGAAAAATCTTCGGAAATGATCGGGACTCTTGAACAAGTTGGTATTTTTGTAGCTGTGGTATCAAATGGGAAACCCTACTTAAGTTCTCGAGGAATTAATGAGAAATACCACTTGAATGTCTATGATGCTTTGCACTCGTAGTATTACGCCACTTCCATCAAATACTGGTGATATTTTTCATTAATTCTTCCGGAACGTTAACAGTGGTGTTTCCTATATATAACCTTTTAGACCGATCACTAAATGAATGTTTCCTGTGATAAAGATCCTTGAACATTAATCTCAATGTTTTAGCCAATATCGCAGATTTCATACATTGTTTTGTATGGGAGTGAATATCGTTTTACTGAAATCGTTAATACTTAGTGCAAATGGTATTGTAAAGCTTCTTTATTTAGGAAGCGGAGTTGACTCTGGTTAAAAGGTTTTGGTACAAAACGTGGCAACTTCAGCGACTTTCCTCGGTTAAAATAAATTAAAATGAGCTTTAATTTAATCCGGTCGCTGAGTTTGCTGTAACGTTTTACACCCACTTTTTAACCACATGCAGTCATCTCCGTTTTAAATAATAACTTGGAACACGCCTGGTTACAACCACAGACTTTATAAGGCTTCTTTACCTCAGTTGTTGCTGTTGTTGTTTCCTTTGTAACCTGAGTCCATTAGAGGCGATTTAGAAGTGATTTCCATTTCTGTGTGTACCCATCTCTAAGCAAGACAAGGCAGAAAGAACTGATGTAAAGAAGATCTATTTGTGTCATTTGCACCTGGTATCAATGATTTCAGAAAAACGATAGTTACTCCCATACAAAATTGACTCGATCACCTATATCGCTTTACTTGTCTAAATATTAACTCTCAGCGTGGGCTGTCTACGGCAGAACAAGTGACTTTACTTGGTAAATAAATGAATTTATTTTGCATTTCTCTCCATTGCCTTCAATTGATTACCTTAGCATGTTATTTTGTGCAGTATTGGAATTGCACCCATAAATATTGCATTTTATTCACGTCTTAACATTTTTAAATTTAAAAATAACTGATCTCTAATGCCAATATCGGCAGGGACACTTACAATTACAATTACACAAAACAAAATTTGTAAACAACACAACCTAATCAATAAAACTAGGAAGTTCAAACAATGTAATAAATACAGTTCTAAAGGTTATCTGTAATACTTGTTTTTAGAAAAATTATACATACGGTACGTATTAGAATTTTAGGACATTAATTGTGCATATTTAGTAGTAGGTGTCCCCGATTAGTGTGCCACTTGTGGCAGGCTAGAAGCCCTGAGACATTAATAAAGGTATTGGATTGGATTAGTCTTTGTCTTATTCCGAGCCTTTTGTAATTTGTTGACTATCAGTACAAAATATATTCATTCTTAGAGAAGATGACTAACATAAGTTTTTTATTTCACCTTTTAATCTCAAGTATAAAGGTACCAAACCATAATCGGCTTCCTAAAACTATAAACTATGGCCACTTAGTTCTTTTGTCACGTTGGAACACAATGTATAAACTAGAACTATCTGAAATATTATGCACCAGTACGCTGCTCGGATCACCTAAAATTGGAATTAGAGTATCGAAATATCCCGAGCTCATTTTAAATTGCGAAATTTTGATACTCGCGAAAATTTAGTGTAGTAAGGTTATGCCCTGCCCCTTGGAAGTTTCTACGATCTCTTGATCACACCAGCTGACCCCTGCATGCTATAAACAACTCCTGTCACTTGATTCCTGAGCGGGCTGTCTTTTGGTTTCTTGAACACGTTGCCGAGAGTTTTCACTGGCTTGAAATCAGTCTCATGCAATGTTGTCTTTGCCCAGTATCCGCCGGATCCTTTCAGCGGAGACCTCTCTGGTATATCGCACTGAAGCTAAATTATTCGGGCTTGCTTTTTCTTTAATCGGTACTTAACTTTTGTTCTCCTGACGCGCTTTGTCAACAAAGCTTGCCGGACAACTGTTCACTTCAAGTCTTCCTTGATACGTTGTTCTTCAATTTGCCTTGTTCGGGGTTTGATGGTACAGACTTGGTCCGGTCCATGAGTGTCTGTACTGTTTGTTCTGTGTGCAGGGCTGCGGGACTTGATGCCAAATACTCTTTTGTGTATGTGGCCTTGCCGTACCCACTTACTTGAACCCGTCCATCTGGAAGAACTGTGTTGTTCGTATCGAGGAAGGATGGTTGCTGATTTGCTCGCGAAGGTTGATGTCATTTCCAGCGCGAAGTGGATGCGAGGGTTGCTCGAGTTTAGATGTGTGTGTGTGCCAGAACTCTTTGTCGTCTTTCTTCAGGCATGAACTTGAATCGTCCACGTAGCGTCACCACCACCTGGGTGTGACGGGTGCACTGCATGGCTAAGCCTTGTTCCTCTACCCCTACTTACCAACTCTGCACCAACGATTGCGCTGACTGGCAAGCCCATGGCGCATGGGAAGAACTGATCGGTATTGTACGACTTCAAACGTGAACAACACCTGTTACTTAACACAAAGGAAAGTGCTGAAGTCAAGGATCTCGTCATGGCTCAGGTTAGCAAAGCAAAACCCCATCAAATGATCGGACAGAATTTGCTCATTACTGGTTCATGATTTCTTGATTACTTACGAAGCTCGGAGTATCTGTTGTCGCTTTGAAGATGTTTAAGGATAGAGGCCAGGTATTTAGACACTGTATGCTGGAGTGGAATCTGAGAGCTTCAGTTTCCATATTTTTCTGCCTCAACTAGACTCCTTTGTCTCTTTTGGCTTAAGAGATTTCTCTGGAGGTCTTGTTCTGTTCTTAAAGTTGGGTTTAGTCTCCTATCTTTGACTGGCTGTGCAATTTCCTTTGTCAGCCTTTACCCTATTTAGACTGGGCTTTTATAGAGTTCCTCTGACTAAGTTAATTCAATACATACAAACCATTATTATTATAATTATTATTAAATACAATAGTTATTAATGAAGTCATTTATGACGTCACATGACGTCAAAACTCCGCCATTTTGAATTTTTAGCGGCCATCTTGGATTTTTTACTGATGACATCAGAAAAAAGGTCTTATCTCAAATTAGTGGAAACTGTTGGAATGAGCTTTAAAAAGTAAAAACTTCAATTTTACTGAAAAATTTCAGAAAATATAAATTACGAAAAACGTTTAGGAAAATTTCGCCGACATTTCACTCAAAAGCACTTTCAGCCTCCCACCCACCCCCCCGCCCCCTCCCCATCGTCTGAATGGGATTTATGACCACATCGACCCTGTTTCCTTTTAACTTTCTTATAACTTCTTGCTATTTTCGTGTTAGATTTTGTTCGCTGGGTGGTTTGTCTTGCTTTAGAGTGCTAGAGATTTCGCTCCTGACGGTATTCCGACCGGACGTGCTTCCAACCCACTTTCTCTTCACTGCTTCTTCATCTTCAGTGCTTTACAAACGTAACTAGCCACATAGAGATTATATTTATGAAGCATGGGTTACTTCTGGAAGAAGATTGTCGGTTGAGACACTTCAAATAATACCAAAAACTGAGAACCGTCGACTAAGCCTGAAAATCAATTTCAATACCACATCAGAGGCAGTGTTAGAATTGTTGGAACTTGATGCGAGGAAAGCTTTAAGTCAAAACTAAGCTTGTCTTTCATAATTGTTTAATACCGTTCAAACATGACAAGCTGCAATCTGAGAAGAGTTATATCAAGATTAAGTTGAAATTTTTATTCCCCTCCCTAACACTGAATTTACTGAAAATTGTTCTTGTTATGACAAAACCGTACCATGAAATAAACTACCAGAAAGACACTCACAAGCATCGAATCTTTCAATAAAATAGAGCAGCAGGTAATGAAGTCAATGAGCCTGATTATAAAACAGTAGTATTTTTTTGCATGTTGTGCATCAGTTGTAATTTTTTAGTTTGTCAATATATTCTTAATCTAGGGAGTATTTACGGGATGGGCTTTCGATTGTATTTTGGCTGAGCAGCAGGTGCTGAAGCCTTGCAGGAGACCTTGTGTCCTTTTGTTCTCTGCACCTTGCGTTTTGAATTGAATCAGAAAGTAGATAATATATATACATAGGTCTTGCTATTTTTAAACATAATTCTAATCTTCTTACCAAAAATATCACATTGTCTTCTTAGTGTATGTTATAGTGTAACGTTTGTGCCATCTAAATAAGGCTCAGTTCTTTGGGAATCAGCTGCCGATTATAAGAATTTGGCCTGAGTAAATAAAGATGGACGTGACCATGACTGGTATTGTCTGGAATGGGATATATATAGACACATTATAGTAATGAGATTATTTATATGAGATGTTTACATTCTTCCCATATATATAACTGAATTTGTAGTAAGCAAACTTCAAATTTCACATCTGTCTCAACCATCAAGTAAACACATTTAGAATTAAAATGGATAATTTAGTTTACCTTGGAAATATCACATTCAATGTGGTCGCATTCGCAGTTTAATAGTTCCGTTGGTGTTATGACATTTTCAATAATTATATATTAAACGAAATGTCCAATTGTGTTGTAAAGGTACAGCTATTTCAAACAAGGTTTTCCTGGTGCATTGGTATATACTGAGACCGAAAGGAATTGTGGGTTGACAAAACTGAAGGAAGAATGGAATTTACTACGCTGGAAAGTATAAATTGGACAAATAGTTAGTTTTCGACATCAAGACACAGCCTTCTTGTGTACCATCTAATTTGGAATATGTGATAAAATACCTCGTCTAAACAGCTTTAGTGCTTACAAAGTATGTATGAATGAACAATGCACGAACGCACAATGAACGAGACAACCTTTTGTGAAACAGCTGTATAAAAATATGTACAAGTATGTTTTCAAAAGTATATTTTAACTCGCCATTTATCAAGTGGAAAGAATTTACTCTTAGCGTACTCAAAGTAAAAATAAACATGAAATTAGTCAGTCAAGTTAAAAATCAAATTTATCGATTTTGAAGTACGTCAAACTGAACTTGTCAAAAGTTCGAAGTTGATGTAAAAGCGTTCTTAAGGTGATTCATTCGTTACTGTTTATGCTGTTACTTCTGCTTGTACTGCACATTATGTTGCTTCAATTGATCAGCGTCATATTCTTTATGATGGGACACTTTAGCTCTATAGCTGCAGTAAGTATATCGTTTTGTTCAATTGTTTTATGTTGTGAGGAAGACCTTACTGTTTCTTTGTTAATTGGAAAACTGTTTGAGATCCCATGCAAATATGTAAAGATGTTACAACTTAGTTATCTCAATAAGTTAAGAATGGAGGAGTTTAGGTAGTTGGGTTTATGGATCAATAGGCAGTATATCTGTACTTTGCAGTTTTTTTCCGTTATAGTTTGTATCAGTTTGCATGTCAGTCGAGCGTACTGCATGCGTCTTTAATACGATCGGTTAAAACCAAGACTACAAGCAATTTTTTCAAGTTAGAAAACAAGGATTCCGCTTAAAATTCTTGCAAAAACAGTTTTGATGAAAGACCAAGACACCATCAGGGTTACGGTACACCTTGAGCGGTGTTTCTAGTTATCAGTCCGTAGCTCCGTTAATATGCGTCGGATACCCATAAACCTATATATCACTGGAAAGCTTATAAGAGTATCTAAATGACTGTGTAACTTATTTTTGCAGAATTGTTTTTGTGAGTGAAATTCATCGCGCTGTTTCCGACCAAACATTTTCCCTTCTCGAAGTTCCAAGTCCATCAGATTTCACTTTCTACTATCAACAGTGTGTATATTAAATCCGTGTCGGCATTTTTACAAACTCGTTTTAGATTTTTTGTATGACTTGAGTTCTCCACTTGTCTGCTCAAAATCTTATAACTTTCTAAAATCAGCCATAAAAGGTGATTGACTGATCCAAATCAAAATCGCCTTAACTATACTAACGAAGCATATCTTGGTATTTGATTTTCCAAATGCTCTCTAGTGTAGCTGAGCACTCTAGAGTTTAATGGTAGTTGCCCTACTATTGAGACTGACAGATGTTATTCAGTATAGTTTTGTAATTACTTCAATTGGAAAATGTTACCTTTAAGTAGGAACATAGCCAGCATACAGACACAGAAGGCAAATGCTTCCCTTAAACGTGGCGTTTTGAAAAAATAGATTCTTATTCTAAGACACGAATACCTGATTTTAAATGCTCTCGAAACGAGGGAAATACCACGCATTTCTGAGAACCCGATTTCCATTACCTTCTTGGAGAGCACATCTGCAGACCGCGCATTCGGTTTTCGTGTTTTGCCTCCACTAAAATTGAGATCTGGCTATATCCTTGCAATGTCCTACCAGTGGAGTATTTTGGAACTGAAGCAAGAACTATCTATTGGAAATGCGTGCTACGATCGCGTTCGCCTGCATAACCAATCGAAGCTCAAAAAGATATACTATGAGACCACAGTTTTGGAACAACCGTTTTCCATCTACAGCCGTCCACGTGCAACTTTCAGCACAATGGTTTGCAGTTTGTCAGTGTTATTCTGTAAACTATATCTGGTCTGTCTCTTTTTACCAAATGGACTAATTTTGTTTAAAAGTACTTAATAAGGTTTAAAATGCACTTCAATTATATTAATTCTCACATTTAATCCCCAAAACTTCTATTCTAAAAAATTGTATTGTTTCTAACTGACCTGTCACTCAAAATACGGTTGCCAAGAAAACTGACACGTATTAAACCAAAGTGACCGCAAACTATTTCTAGTTTCATAGCATTAGCTAGGAGGAGCGTTTTGGAGCTTAAACAATAGTATAGCAAGCGGCTAAAACGAATCCTCCCCAGGCCAAATAGGGCTAAATTTGAAGTAATGCTAGAGACCAGACATATTGATTTTAAGAAAAGAGTAAATGACACCGTCGCTAATGATCTTCAGATAATTGTCTCCGACATTCGTATCCTTTATGGATTTGCGTAGCTACTCGGCGTTTACCAAATCCTAAATCAAGCAGTCTGAACTGTCCTTCTTTTTAATTCTGTTACTGTGGGGAATAAACTGGACTCTTTTGGTTGTTGTTGTTGATGTTGATGTTGTTGCACTCCCCTCTCTCTTTGCAACCTATATATTCCTTGAAAAGTCCCCCTCTCTTGAGCTCACACTACACCAATATACAGAATGGTCGCGATCGGATCAGAACTGAATGACTGTATATTGAATAGGTAAAATATCAGAGATGCAGCTTTGACGTGGATTGTGGAGGCAATGGCTGCTGTATGTTTAGTTCCACTAATGGGATACGGAAGGTTTGCAGACCACGCCCAAAACTCGGTGACGTGTGTAAAGTGAGAATGTCCGTAAGTATAAAATTATTGCTGATGTTAGGAAAGATTTATAATAACATAACTCCTATAAATTGTAGGCTTGAGTAATTTATAACCACTCAGCACAGTTAATCTGAAAATATAACAAACGGTATGGCAGTATGTATTGTCAACGGGATCTGAATTCGTATCTTCAAATCTCTATACTGCTGCTTTGTATGCATTTTTCACAACAGATTAGCACAAGGTGGGAATATTGAGACCCCCATGATTTTTTAATGTTATACTCACGTGTTGATAGGTTTTCAAGGGGTTGTAAAAGAAGCATTTGAATGTTGTAACGATAAAGCAATATGTTCATCCAGGTTTTAAGCCAGTAAAAAAAGCTAAATCCTTTCCCGAGCCAAGTGACTCATAAGGCCGGCGCTTGTCTCCGGTTTCCGTAGTGTTAAGCGGATGAGAGTCTATGACTCCCCCTGGACAGGACACTAATCCATCGCAGGTTAG
>JAOEHT020288907.1:0-10343 GCA_025448195.2 Parazoanthus atlanticus
TCATAGTAAAAACTTGTTTTTTCAAAACAAGAGGTTCCAGCAGAATTAGATTAGGTCAAATTCAAATGTAAGCGGCTTTCACGTATAGGAAATTTAATAACCTTTCAGAAAATATATACTTTTGTGGGACTTAATTAAAAACCTAGTGCGCTATGAGCGAAAAAGTGAAGGTATATGAAAAGGTGCGTCTGGTACCTTAAAACATCATTCAGTGGGCTATTCCAAAATTAAATCCTAAAGTAGTTAATGGGAATTTCTACAAAATCTTTCAGGTTTTGTCTTGGAAATACATTTATGAAACTTCATTGCACTTATTCCCTCAAAAAATGTTGCTACTAACTGGTTCTTTGAAATAACTTTGCTCTCACACTTTTTTAAATATAAATGCACAGCAATACTTACAACATTTTTTACAGTTACTACTTAAGTGACGAAGACGTGAAGGGGGATAACGAACTTCAGAGATACGTAAACGAGATTTCATCTCATGGAAAAGGTCCAGACGGTGGGCGCGGAATGGTAAGTATACTATCTTAGTTTTTGCTTGAAAATCGAGTCGCCACTTGCATTTCGTTGTCGTCAATAAGCACGCAGAGTCTCTTTTCACGGATGGAACTTATCAGTACTACTTGGGATATTTGTACAGCACTTCAACTTATCATATTTATAACATTATATCTGTTTATTAGCGCTGTGCGGCTAAACCTTACTGGTTACCCCTTCACTTACTGGTGTTCATTTGCCGCTTATTACCATCTAAATTACCCACATCCAGCTCCCATCTGGCCCTGTAACTCAGTTGGTAGAGCAACGGTGATCTGTTCCGGAGGTCGTGGGTTCGAATCCCACCGGGGTCAGAGGTTTTTCTCTTTCTCCGTGTGGGCCCATTTCCTTTCTAGGGCTTTCGCTCAGAAGGAACTACTTGCGATATTTGTACAGTACTTCATCTTAACATATTTATAACATTATATCTATTGGATATAATTAGTTGCGTTACAAAAGGTCAATCGTAAATTATTCTTCCCAGTTATATACTAATACACCACCGCCGAATGCTGGTGACAATTTAATAAAAACTTTAATTTAAGGGTAACAAAACACAATAGAGTGCACGTGGGAATGTAGCACGGTAACCATCTTGGCCATTGCTGTCAAAAGTACGACGTGAATAGTGTAAGTAAGGCCGTTTTGTATTATATACCGACATCAACTAATGGTCGACATTTAAATCCAGAACAGAATAAAAGCACATGAAAACGAAATTTTCGTAGCCGTCAGCAGGCGCCCTAGTTCAGAAAGCAGTGGCAATAGCAATGATAATATGATATTCTACTATTACTACTACTAATAATAATTATAGTAATAATCAGCTTACTGAGTATCTGAACATAAACTAAACTGAACTGACAAAGACCTAAAGGTTTACATGTGTTTCAGCGAATGTATCCACCTTTGTATATTTTGTGCTTCCCAGGACTTCCCAGGACTTCCAAGTATTCCTATAGGTAGTTCCCATAGATTAACATTTCTTCTTTCACTTCATAAAACGGCCATTAAAGTTTCCTAAATTGACGCTATTTGGGAATTGAAAGAAAGGCAATTGTTCAATATGATGCTGAGTTTGAGATCGTCATTGAGATAAATTATGAAAGGATTTCCCGCCACAGTGAAGACAAGAGAGCTATTGGTGAACATCATTACGAGGATCATCGCCCAAATGACCATTCAGCACGCGGCTGTCAGTTATCCCTTAGCCGATTACGGCGGGTTCACGCCTCTCACACCAACAAAGTTGTACAGTGATCCCCGTGTGAAACCTGGCGAGTTTAGCGTGTTCAATTTTCCCAACGCCAACACTGCTGCGGTGAGTACATAGATTGTGAACACACTGTACTTCTACCTTCTCGACTACATTCAAGTTCTAAAGACGCCAAATTTGTGATTTAAAACAGATCAATAGTGGTTAAAGATGCAAAATTTGATATTTTAAAGTAATAGCGGCAGCGGGTAAAACGAGTTTCAGACGCACAATTTTGTTAACTGAACTTAGTTATAAGCATTTTGAAATCACTGGTGGTTCTCAACAGCAGTGATTGCAGAACTAATCGCACTGTTTTGAGTTTGATATCGCACTGTTTTGAACAACCAAAAGGAAAGCCAAAAAAGCTAAATAGTCAATCTATTTCAAACATTAAATAAAAACATCTTTTGCTTGTGAAAAATCGATTTCAAAATGGATATACTTAATTGGTAATTGAACTTCGTGCCGTGCAATTTTGGTCTGAAATCAAACTTGTGACTTCAAATCAAAGTCGCGCTGCGCGCTCGATCTATTTTGAAATCACGCATATGATTTCAGACTAAACTGCACTCCACTTGGTTCAATTACCATTATTAACTGAGTGTCCTTAATGGACGGACCATTTGATATCGTGGGGGTGGGGAGTGGAAGAATTTGCATGATAATCCGAACAAAAACATGTTTGTACGCCTCGAAATGTTTTAACAAAGAAATGTATGATAAGTTAGGGGAAACAGTAAAAGAAAATTGCAACCGAAGGTTAACTGGAAAAAGATACTTCACGCAAATCATTCTTCCACTCTCCTTCACCCCCCTCTTCCACCAAAAATAAACGGCTGGAATTTCTTGCTTTTCGTCCGTAAGGTAAATCCGGAAAGCGTGATTAGTGTTTCATAAACGAAAGAAACAGTGCGTGGAGCATTCAACTTGAATGCCGTCAGTCGACTCCAGAAACAACCCTCTAATATGGTTTATTTTATTTCGTCGTATGACCAGCGGTTTAGCTAGAGTAGATACTCAGTACATGTCTTTATAACTTTTTGCCGACGAAAGTTGATCGCAGACGAGAGCAAAATCGGAAGAAATCTTTTGACGGAAATGAAGTATTCATTCATTTTAAAAAAGATAAGCTGATTTAGTAACACTCCACTTAAATGAGTGGTGCGAAACATAAGCGACCGCCGCAACAATGGATAGAGAATGACAAGACCTCTAAATTAATTGTTCCACTTATTGAAAAAAATATTTAGTGAATCAGTTCAGTTTCAAAAGTGATAAACAATACTGCTTAGCAACGTGGTGCCATGTCTCCAAGCCAAAACAAAAAAAACGAACTTTATGCCCCCGGGTTCAATTCCCAGCCTTGGCAAGCGTGGAATTATTTCGGGATCTTCATTCGCCACACTGCCCGTCTAGTCTCCTGACATACTATCTCAGGTGACTTAAAAGAACCCACACACTTCTCGAAAATAGTAGGGTAATGCTGGTGTATTGACCCTTCAAGAGGGTCACCTGAAAGATTACTGCGTGTAAAATGTGCTACCCTCAACATATGAAGTTAATTTGCTCTATTTATTTATTTATAATTAAGCTGATCGCCGACCCTGCAAAGCGTTCGTCCACCCCTTCCACAACCCTTTTTTTGGTTTGCCAATAAAAACAACAATTAATTACTGTGTGGGGTCATGGTGAGGTGAAAATTGTTAGCACCGAGCAAGTGCCGACTTCTACCGACGACAATCCGAACACCGCTCGTAGTAAGCTACGAAAAGTCCAGGCGCGAAAATTCATATTAACCATTGTGAAGCAAGTTCGAACCATAACAATGGGCAAAGCTTGATACGTCGGGTTGAACGAAGTTTTCACAAAAAGAACTCAGTGCTTCAAAAAAAATAACTGATTGACTTTCAATGACCGAAAAAGCCAGGGCACGACAGCGCTAAATCCTGGTTCACACTAGCGACGGAAGCGGACACGGAAGCGGAGACGGAAGCGTAAAGGATTTATGTCCAAGTGTGAACCAACACGACCGAAGGCAAAGTGGAAGCCTCGCTTCGAGTCCCAATGCGATATTTTTCTGTCCGAGACTTTTTGTTGAGAGACTGGAAAAGAGCTTCGTGATTGGTTCACTTTTCCATTTCCGCTTCCGTCATTTCTGGTTCACACTTCGACATGAGTGACGGAAGTACGACGGAAGACAAAGGAACGTTTCATTTTTCCCGTCTTTGCTTCCGACGGGTTTCCTTTTGTGTTTCCGCCTTTCCTGGTTCACACTAGAACGAAAGGCTTCTTCCATTTCCGCTTCTGCTTCCGTCGCTACTGTAAACCGGGCTTAAACGCTAACCTATCGAAAGGACCATGCAATGTTTCAAAATAATGTGCACGAGGTTGCACATACTTTTTGCAAATTGGTGCACTGACCTCTGTCGCGCACGCAATGGCCATTAACAATAATAACTCACAGTGGCCGCAGGCGTTACTGGATCGATCCAGACCAGCTTTGACAATAAGCTGACAGAATAATGGAATAATTTGACTTTGCAGTTTTCTAGTTTTGGTAAATATATATTTTGAGATTGTAACGTTTCAACTTGGTGTACTTTCGTATTTTCAACGAGCAGTTCAGCTTTTGAAGGAAACACGTGGTTAAACAAACTTATGTGATTGACTAATTGATCGATTGGTTGATCAGCTGATTGAGTGAGTGACTGACCGATTAATTGATCAGTTGATTGACTGATTGAGTGATTAACCGATTAACCACACACCTGCAGTTAGCTCCATTTCTTGCGGAAGAAGTATTTTCCAAAACACGCTCCACACTGGTGTAATTTCCTTGAAATCGACCGAACACTTTCATCTCTTATTGTTATTTCGATAACCCACGGAGTGTCCTCGCCCCAATCCTGCAGTCTGGCGCCCCAGTAATGGTTTAACCTCAGGACATTCTCATCGGCGTTCACCGAGATTTCGTTATAAGACAGCCGATTACGATGAACTCGCGCTGTCCAGACTTTTTCCGGCCGATAGATGGGCTTCACAAGCGCATTACTGACGTCGGGAGTGCGACGCAATATTCGATCAATCAGTAGCGGGTGCAGGTTATCGTCCAAAGGTTTTCCGAGAAAAAGGAAGTTCTGCATACAGATCTCCGAAATTTCTTGGCGTGTAAACTCGCTGAGATTAAATGATGAAATAAATCTCTGCAAAAATCCTGGTTTGGTATCATTGGGACTAAACGGGTACTCATCGATATCGATAGCAGTCTGCCACGTCGAGTTTTTGCCCCACCTATCGATGCAGTCCTGATAGGCGGAGACCTGGGTCCAGTGAATGGAGTATGGGTACGCGCGATGATGCCAGTCGATGTATGTCACGTACTCCTCATCAATCAGGGGGCCAAGAGCGTCACGCTGTGACTCGTTGGCGAACACATACGCGTCATAAACATACACGTGTTCAACCCCAGCATATCGCAGGTACATAAGCCACTGAAGCATCTCCCGGCTGGAGAGTTGGGCTTTATCTTTGTCGTATATGCGAACTAACAGAACCGCTGTGAGGAAGTATGGCGGCTTCATTTTTCTTCCGGTGTGACACCATGCGTGACAATCTGTAGCGTTACCATTGTTGCCGCTGACTGGCTTGTTGTTGTCAGCGGCAATATTGGCTGTTTCAGAAGGAGACGTTGTTGACAAAGTTTTTGTATGTATTTTCTGATTTCCTTCTCGATTTTGCTCGTAACTTTGGTTGTCTGACAGCAATATATTATCGTTTTCTTCAATCGAATTTTCAAGTTGGTTTACGGAATTCGAAGCACTTGAGGTCACATTTTTAGCAGGCCAAGTTCCTTGGCTGTTTCGAGTACTTAGTGATATGGAAAATCCAACAGAAATTTTACGTTTTTCTAATGTCTCTGTCTGTTCTTGACGTTGAGAATGAATTAATCTGTGTAATACTGGTGTTTTTGCAAATTCCAAATGTCCCTCGATGTTTACATTATTAAGTTGCTCAGCTCTACCGCCTCGCTCAGACTTTTCTTTCCCTCCATGGCCGTGGATATGTGAACCATGCTTCTTCGTCGTAACGTACAAATCCGTCGCAAAACGGACTCTAGCTCTCTGCTTGGTATCAGGAAGTTCCTCTTTGTTAAAAGTCTCTGCAATACTCATATGTTTCCTGTGTTTAGATATCCGCTCCGTTTTGTAGTTTTGACGGAGTCGTGCGAAGGCACCAAATGGGTGGACGGCTTGCGAAACAGTTTGTTGTTGGAGTAAACTTTTCTCGTTATAAATTGTCATCAGGTGAATGTAGCATACGAATGTACCTACGAAGCTTCCAGCGAAGGTAAGTTGGCACAAGCGCCATTTTGACACAAAGCAAAGTCGCGAGAGCGATGAAATCCTCATCGATACATCCGATAATACTTTGAGTTTCCTTATGAAAATAACTCTACCTGGATTTGAAGTTCGAGAAACCTTTTGACCCCTTTTTAAACAGAACGTCGCTTGTCATTCTACGTAGATAAAACAGCTCGCTACCACCGCTCGAAAATATTAAAATTCAGATGCTTTCCTCGTGCACCATTTATGGCGAGAGAATATGACCCCGGTGTATCGCGTTTCATATTCTAAAAATCACTAATCGCGTAAGGCCAAACAAATAATGTGTGTGGTCCTGTCACATACCTTTATAAAAACTAGTAGGGTGGTCGGTCGGACTTCTATATATTTTATTTTTGCTAACATTTTTATTTACAGAAGTAAATATGACTAGAGCCTTATAGATAACTCTTTTTTCTCATGAATAGAAATAACTGACAACGACATGACGAAATCATGATTCGTGGTATGCAAAGAACTTGGCACACGCTTCTGATTAGCCGAAGTCATTACTTCGAAAAAAACTTTGTTTCAAAAATATTTCTACTCTGTCCGCTACTTCAAAATTGTGTCAAGTCAGGTCAACAGCTAAAGAATTATTCCACAGTCCACACACTGGATTAGCTGTAGAAAACAATACAGTAATGTTGGAAACACATGTCTCTTACTGTCTGTTCGAGCACTATGTCAGCATGTGTTAAAATCTTGATTCGCTGCTGTGTTTGCGAGGTGACAGGTAGAAAACTTCAATTTTGGTTGGAACGTAATCGTGAACTTTACAATTTTATTTTGTGGACTTTCAGTCAATAAAATACTGAAATTATAAATGGATTTTAACTTTTTAGAAGTACACTTTTTTTTATTAAGAACCAGTAAAATTTTGCTCAGGTTCAATGTTCTTATTTTTCAGCAATTTGAGGCTCAAATGTTCTTATTTTGTTCTTAACTGCCATATATCTTTATGGGCTGAAAATCAACTAAAACGCCTTTAGGTGCTTTTGTATGCTCTGTTTTTCTTGTGATTTGAGGCAGACAATACAAGTATATTGTACAGCACAGTATTTGTTACAGTTGGAGTTTTATTTGTATTAAAATAAGCAGTATTAATAAACAACACTTATTTACTGTGTGATGCTGAGTGAGATTGCTTGCTGCGTTTCACCATTTTTATTAAATCATTTTTTTATCTTAACATTTTCATTTCAGCCTCAGGTTGTTCTTAATTTGTTCTTATTTTTCAGACGATTTGAGCCTCACTGTTCTTATTAAGTTTGTTCTTAATAAAAAAAAGTGTACTTAAGAGTTAAGCTTAATCGTTTGTAACAACTTATAATTAAAACGACATTGACAAAGAAAAAGAATGCCTTTATTTCAATCTAATTCCAAATGGATGATCCCTTGATGTATCATTACGATCTTTCATGTGGAAAAATAGCAGCATCCTTGCACAGCAGAATGCCGAGGCAGCTGTGAGAATGTTTGCGATTTACCTGTGCTCGATCCAGCAACCCCACTGAAGTGACTGCAAGAAGGTCAGATGTTACAGCAACGTTTAACTGCTGGTTTCTGATGAAAGCAGCAAGGCTCTACCAGATTGTTACTGAGTGCAAATTTGTTAAAGCAGCAAGTGTTAAAGAATTCTTTGAGGTACCAGCGTTGAGACCAAATAGTTCTTTGGGGTTGGGGTGTGGACTTGAAATCTTCTGGGTTGAGGCTCAAGTCCTTAAAATTAAATAATTCTTCAGGGCAGGGGCTCAAACCAAAGAAAGCCAAAGAATGGGTACATGTGCAAGGCTGTTACCCATAGGGAGAATTATGTACCGAAATTATTTTGATTTATCCCTTGGGTTTTCCAGTGTGTCCCAGTGGTCGTCCCCAGGAAAGCCAGAGATAATGCAGTTATCACTGGTGACCCTGGGGGTCGACCCCCAGGTAAACCAGGGGGTTAGTAGGGGATTGTACAAACAATGTTCCCCGCAGGACAGGGGCATTGTTGGAGTTGAGTTACAAACGTCAAAACTCTGGGGATTTGTTCCTCACAGTCAGCAGTATTTTTTTAATGCAACATATTTTCAGCACCAGTGCAGACCCAAGACAATCTCTGTCTTGCTCGTGCCCCTTTGAGCTAGTGTGCATATGAGGTGCTGAATCAATTTAATACTCTTATTCCTTTATATAAAGCGTGCAGTGTAAAGCGTGGGACATCAGCCAACAGGAGAGAAAGGCTGTAGTTGCATATTATATATGAGTACTGAGCCAATATATCCCCCCCCCCTGCACGACATTTGTATGCATCTCATGCCCCGTACCCCTGGGCTTAAGTAGCTTTTCATTTCATGACAAAACAAATCCCAGGGGAAGCCGGCTATAAATGCATAAAGAATCATTGAGGACTCTGGCTCTGTGGTACCGTCCTCAGTGTTTGCATATATTTATTATGGTTACCCACTATGTGCATTCATAGACTAGTTTCAGATGTATGTGTGCAACATGGTGTTTTCATAATGCACTTTTCTGACATTGAATATGCATCTTACCCTGTTTATAAAGAAATTCATTGTGCATCATTGCAGGTACACTAAGATACTAGCCGTATTAGAAAAATCATTTATCTGTACTTCACTGAATGATTTATTAACCATGTAGAAAGTGACTTAATGGTTGTGCTCTGTGCTTACAAAGGTAATGAACAGGTAGTGATGGTATGTTGCCATTTGAGACACTTGTGAACTTCTTGGAACCTTAGGCATTGCAAGAAAAATTGTAACAACAAATGTTTGATAGTGTAAAAGTGCACACTTGATGTTCCTGTTATCAAGAGGGTTGGGTGCAATTCCCAAACAAGCATGTTATGCAGATTGGCCCAGGCTTCATTTGTGAATATCCGCCAAAATGGAGGTTACACTCTTACAGTAAACTTCTGATATTTACTGTTTACAATGGACCTTTTTGAGGGGCTTATATTATAATTTGGAAGGGGCTTATTATAATAGGTCGTTTGTGCTTTCAAGGCAAATTTCTCTCCAGAATGGTAATGTTTATGAATGTTCATCTTTCCAGGAGTATATGAATTATAACTAAAGTTAAAACTTTGTACTTGGAAAATATACTTACAAATGTAAGCTTGTCCAGAACTATAGCCATGTTCGATGGTAATATTGAGATGTTAATACATCTTGCTAATTTTATTATATTTTGTCGTTCGCTTCCTTTGTTCAATTTTTTTGTTCTATTGTTGTAGTGCATACAAATGTATAGAAATGAGGATAAAACAAAGAACAGAAAAATTTGAACCAGAGAAAAAATTGAACTACAACATATCTGTATCTGAACATAACACCTTCAACCCCTATAATTGGAGGGGCCTATAATTGGAGGGATTTTTTTTTCATTTCCAGATTGAGAGGGGGGCTTATTAACATTAGAAGAAACAAGTAGTATGTAGGCTAAGATATATGGAGAATAGAGATCATTCCTTCAATTTTGATAATATTTCTTTATTAATTTAAATACATTTTGCTCAGTATTTTATGATAATGTATCAGATGGGTGTAAATATTACAGTCAATGGATGTTTCTTGCAGCCAGGGCAAAACTGCACTCCAAAAATGTTTCGTAATGTAAGAGTACACACTTGATGATGTTCCTGTTATCAAGAGGATTGGGTGCAATTCTATCTTGTTTGATGACCTTTTTCACTGGTTGCCCCTCTCTTTTGGATGTAGAGGTAAAATCGTGTTTAGTGGCAAACAAGGACTTCTCTGACTTTGGCGTTGACGTACCTAGAATACAGTTCAAGTGAGCTATTTTATACATTTTATAGTTTTATATAGTATAGAACAAAACTTCCAAGGATGCAAATACACAATCATGCCTTAGGTAAGTACTTCAGGCCCAGTTCAAACACAGTTCATACAGATCTTTTGCCCATGTTGAATCTAATTCATCTGTTTGAACTTTGATTAACAGATGGGCAAACCATTTGGCTTTTGAGGATGGGGCTGGGATGGGACGGCAGGGGGGTGGCTGAGATTTGGTCTGTACAATATTCTTTTTATTGGGCGAGTTTTTTTTTGGGAATAAATACAGGCCTTCTTAGTCATTGTTTTTGCCGATATTATTTTCGTTTCCAAAATTAATGTATTTTCCAAATCTCCCCC
>JAOEHT020288997.1:0-10343 GCA_025448195.2 Parazoanthus atlanticus
TTAAGATTTATTTCCTCCTCAATATCACTGAGTAAATCTTTATTGTTCTGGTCAATATCAAGAGAAATACTATAATTTCCCCCATCATGTTTAAAAACGTTGAGTCTTCCATGTATCTTCAGAAATAATCCTCCATTTTCATAAAAAATCGGGCGAGAATCATATTCAAAACCGCTTCTTGACTTCATAGTTTTTTTTCTTCCAATAGATATCTTTTCAAATGAAAAATCCTCTTTCTCATTGCTCGCTTCCATAATCATATTCTCCATTTTATAAGACACAAAAAAATTAAATAGTTTTTGCAAAATTTATAAAAATTCCGAAAATTTCTTAAATTATTCCGCTGAAGCTTTGGGGAAAATAATTACGTTGCGGCTTGGGGGAAAATAAAAATCTTAAATTATTCCGCTGAAGCTTGGGGGAAAATAAAAATCCCGGGCATAATGTCTCCCATATACTACTAAAGCTGTAGCCCAGTTTTCGAAAACGTCCTTCTGAAGGACTGAAAGATCTCACTAGCACTAGCGTAAGTTGGCTAAAAAATTACATTATGCAAAGTTTGGAGAAAATCACAAGATGAAATCAGAAATTTATGTGAGAAATGTGTTTCACGGTATGCGCGCTTACTTGAAATGAATGAAATTTAGAAAAATTATTTACTCGAGAACAGTCAGGAATGAAGATAAATTAAACAGTACAATACAATGATATTTTAACTTATATGTTTTTACTTTGCTGCAGTAGTTTGATTATGTGGTCAGAAGTCAATAAAATATAGTATGTGAAATGTGATTAGCTGAAAGAGTTACCGTTTTGTCAGACCATTGGCATTGCGTGCAATGTTGCAATTAGTAGCCACCCGATGAACCTGTTGGGCGAAATGTTGCAAAAGTAGGATCGGATTTTACTTCTGCGCATGTTATACTGCATATATTATTGCGTACAACAATTGCAGCTCTGCAGAGTTTTCTCGCGCATTCCCGGAGGCTACTTATTATACCGCCATTTTTGTGTTCTACCGTGTTTTGTTTGTGAATTTGCTTTTTTACTATTTTGAAGTGACCAGTGATGGATACTCACCGAGTTGCTATGCGTGCGGTACCGACACTGCTGAGACTAACTGTTTTAGTGTACAGTTTATTCAGATAAAATTGATCAAGGGCATTAAGGCCCGGTCACACGATGAAAAAATTCATGTAATACTGCGTGCAATCAATGAATTGCATCGGGTGGCCTCCTCTGCAATTGTTAAGCGATATTCTGTGCATGCAATATTGCATGCACAGAAGTAAAATTTTATCCTACTTCTGTAACAGTGCCCCCAACATGTTCGTCGTGTGATCACTAATCGCAACTTTGCACGCTATGCATGGTCTGACGAAACGGCAACTCTTTTAACTAGTCGCATTTCAGATAGGTTTTGTTGACCGCTGACCGCATATCAAACTTATGGGGAGTGGGACGACTGAAGCTTTTAGCATTGATTCTAGCAATCTAACTCTAAATACGTGGAGTTATGAGGAAGAAAACATAAGTTAATTTATCATTGTATTTCACACTTTGATTGATCTTCGATTGTGGTTCTTCTGGAGTCTAGTTCTTTAGGATTTCATTCATTCAGTTCAATTAATCGCGCATACAGTGATACACATTTCTGACTTCATTTTATTCTCAAAGCCGTAAAGTATATTTATTTTGAATGGCTTTATTGTTCGTGTTTGAAAATAAAATTTGTGTACACGTTTTATTTTTCTTATCGTGGGAAATTGTGTTGTGTCGTATAGTTTTGGATGTGTTCAAAATTTTTGTATCGTATCATAGAATATTGTACGTTGTTGCAGAAAATCGTGCCGTGTGAGGTTTAATCGCCTAAAATTGTAGAAAACCGTAGATTACAAGTTAATGTAGTAAGTGCGCATGAGCGAGAGATAGTTCCCTACATACTAAGAGAAAGTCCAGTCGACGGAAAAAGCTGATAAAAAACTAGTACAAGTGCGGTCCGAGCAGCCAAGTTTGTGTAATTCCTCACTGAAAGTGAGACTCCCACCCCTTAAAGTAAACCACCACGTTTTCTAGAAGGATAAACTGTAGATCTTCGGGCTCAATTTCTTTTGTGTGGTTTTCGTGGGCTCTCAGTTCCTTCATTCTTCATACAGTGTAATCATGGTCCCGGTCGTTGCCCTATCAATAGCCAGTTGAGTCTTTTATGCCGGCGTCATTAACTCTGCAAGCGAATAATTATCTGTCCAAGTCGTGCGGGGGTAGTTGTTTCGTACCAGATCGTAGAAAACAATCGCAGTGTGTGAGGTGTGGTTTGTTGCGACGAAATCGACCTTATCGTTTCCTCTATATCTTGCCAGTATAAATCGCCCGCCCGTGCAAGGCGAGTTACACTCGGTTCAAGATGCCCATAAAACGTCCCAGATTGCTCGAGTAACTTCACAACCACAAGAAAGCAACAAATCCAGTTACAAGGAGGGATATTTGTGGTTTGTTGCGATGAAATCGACCTTAAGGTGCGGCTGGTAATACGAGCAACATTTTCCTCTAACTTAATGTTGCGTTTCAGGTTGAGAGCTGCTGTTGCGCGTATTACCACCCTACTACAATCTGACTGGTTCCCAGACTCGCTATCTAATAACGAATGTTTGCCGTTCTCAGGTCTGATGGTTCTGGTATCGGAGTTGGTTCGACTGTATCAAGGAAAATTACTGAAAATACTGCAATGCCTCATTTCTGTAAAATAAAGCGTAATCCTAAAGTATACAACACTTTTTTTGACAAGAACAGGGTTATTGAGATGCACGTTTTCAGCTACAAACCACAAACCACTGGCAGCCACGTGAACAGCGCTAGACGTCACGTGACTTGTGGTGTTTGGACTGCTGGAGCTGGAGTTATGTTTTCAGGTTAATAATAATAATAATATTGATATTAATATTAATATTATTAACAATAATAATAATATATTTTTTAACCAACGCATTTAAAAATTTCTTGATGCGTTTTGCAAATGTAAGAATAGAACTGAATTCATACAAAATATAAAGAACTAAAAACTATTAATTTTGAAAACATATACGTTTTCAACTTTGATTTAAATTGTTCAACAGAATCAGTAAAATTAATTTAAAGGTAGAGAATTTCACAGTCTCGTTGCAGCCACAGAGAAGGCGCGGTTCGCCAAACGTTTTATCCTCGAGAGTGATTGTTAAACCCATTTACCTCGGCATTCTCTCACCCGTGAAACTTCATGTTATTACACGTGTGAATGATGCAGTTATACATATAACTTTTTAAGGTTACGGTACACCTTGAGCGGTGTTTTCAGTTATGAGTTCGTAGTTCCGTTAATATGCGTCGGTTATCCATAAACCTATATATCACTGGAAAGCTGGTGTACGTCATTTTTGCAAAGTCATCTTTGTAAGCGAGAACTAACACGCTGTTTGCGACCGAGGGTTTTCCCATCGTGAAGCCCCAACTCATTCGATTTTTGTCCTATCACCATAAAATTTGGCACAGCGATAGTATAATATAAAGTAAACTTCATAAACGTGCCGGGAAAATGGGAAAATCAATTTAGCTTCTTATTTATGGGCTCAATTCTCCACTAATCTGCTTAAAAATTTAACATTTTCTTGAATCAGTTCTAAAATATGGATGACGTTCGTTAACAGAAATCCCTGACACGTTATTAGTATTAATAATGATAACAAACGATGTCAAAAATTAAAAACTGAGGGACATGGCGCTTCGTGAAGGGAAAACGCTCGGTCGCAAACTACGTGTTAATTCTCGCTTACAAAGACGACTTTGCAGAAATGACGTACCCCATCAGTTAGAGAATTTTATAAGCTTTCCAGTGATATATAGGTTTATGGCTAACCGGCACATATTAACGAAGCTACGAACTGATAACTGAAAACACCGCTCAAGGTGTACCGTAACCTTAAACGGTTTTCTGTTTCATATGGGGATTCATTTCTACGACTCAGACCGTATTTTGCGAGCCTTTAGGTGAGAAAAATGCAACTGTTGAGTAAAATAAATAGGAGTATTTGCACTTGGCCTTGCCGAACAAAAGAGATTGAATTTCAAATCTGTTGTCTAATTCGTATGCGTGCTGCCAAAAGATTTTTCTTTTCACTCTTAACCCTGATGAAGGTTAAAGGTTTAGCCGAAACGTTGGGTACAATTTTTATGCACATTGATTTTTAAATAACTTTCATCAGTCAACAATTTTTAACCAGAGTAACCTTTTATGTAATGTATATTACGAACATGCAACAACCTGGTTACAGGAACTAAATGATGTTACCCGCGCAGTTGAAATGGCTGACAGGATACTTCTGTGTATTACGGCAATATATTGATACAGTACACGCCATATTTAGCCAATCGAAATGCCAGGAAAAAACCTTATTAACAGAAAATTGCATACTCAGTCAACAAAAGCAAGTTGATAGGCTTTTAAGATCATTGAGCAAATGTTGATGTTGTGCTTTATAATCGTTTTCGGCCCAATAGTCAATAGTGTTATTCACCGTGTCACAAAACCTGGGAACAAAACAGCTTCAGTTGACTTTTAAATCGACTTTAAGTCCAAAACATTAAAATTTTAAATCAACTTTTTGTTTATATGTATATACTGACTCTTATTAACGTCTGACGACAGAACGGAAACCTGAAACTGGACGGGTTTTTTTATATATATACAAGAATGGGGCTCATTGTTCTTAGTTTTTGGACATTTCAGCCTCAAATTGTTCTTAACTTGTTCTTGTTTCTATAATTAATAAGATTGCTGTAGGTTGAATGAACACAGACTCACTCCTGAGGTTTAAGCTCCAATACAAACAATCTCGGATTAAGTAACGAGTTTCAACATTTCGTCTTGAAACATCGTTTTCAGCTCTGACTCCGAGTCTTGTTATATCCCCGAGTCTTCCTAGCCTCAGATTGTTCTTTAAATTGTTCATAAATTTTTAGGTGATCTGGGCCTCATTCTCATACAATTATTCTTACAAATAAGCGTGTATTATATGTCCCTGCAAACAAAACAGAGCCAATGATTTTTAACTTAACGGCAGGGTGGCAGGAATATAAAGGAATTCCACTTCACCAGGATTGACTGCTTCTGTCTTGTGGTTCGGACCATTAATACTCATATATAATACTGCCTCAAGTCGATTTGTCTTGAGCTTGGAGCAAATGTGTAAATTTGCAGAGTGGAACCCAGTTTCCTAACTTGAAATTTCTCCCTCCCCCCCCCCGGTGGCTGCCAAACATTGCGTTTACTTGCTGGCGGCTTCATATTTCAAAAGTAAACATCACTCTTTCGAACTAATGTTCAACTATTCTATGCTCGTTAGAAATTTCTGTTTTCAAGACAAATCCTTTTAGGTCAATTTTATCCTTTCAATATAACATTTTTTTTACTTCAAGGGCTTATTTGTGCGATGTAACCTATAGCGGTAATCTATTAACCTATAAGTAACCCTGTTAATACGAGTGTATATCCTTCAAAGAAGGAAGCGGCCAAAATTCCGGGGACTTGCGTGACACCAATACAAACCACATCTATAAATATTAGACATAGTGTTGAACTTGATGGTCTGAATAGAATGTTCACATGGTTAATTGATCCCCAGCACGTAAGGTGGCAATATTGGTTTGGCATATATTACGTATACACGTTTGTTTTGTTATGATAAAATATGTAATGAATTAAGAAGTGTCGACGTGCAAATAGATAGGATTATAACGGCTGCCAGTATCTGATCTGATATTGACAACGAACACGCGATGTCTGCAACGCAAACCCGTGATTTATGCCAAAAACGAATCTTGCCGCTAAACACTGTATTTGGATAAAGATTCAGCAGACGTATCAAAGGGCACTTGGACGACCTTTGTGCGTTCAAGAGACTGAGTCTTATACAACATTCTTCTCGGCGTTTTCCAGTTACAGTTTTTATATCAATTACTGCAAGTCTTTAATTAAGCTAAAGTTTAAAGCACATAGCCATCTTGAAACGTCCTCTAAAGGTGTGAAACCAAAGACTTAGGGCAAAGAAGTTGAGAACATCGGGAATTATAGAGTGTGAAAACTATTTATCTTTATATTGTAACGATAACGTGGTTAACGAGTTTATGATTGCTTATTCTTCGCCTGTCATCAAACACTTGGCCGTCCAACATCTGGCTCCCGCAAAGGTTCTTTTGGGCATTCAATAACCATCTTTTCGATGTGAAAAATGCAAATAATCAATTTTGTCTCTCTATATTGATTTGCGTCTAACAACGCAGACTTCAATCTACAGTCAATTCAGAGGGAAAGCTGTCTTGAGCAAGATGTAAATTGCAAAAACAAACTGCCGTCATCACATGATAGTTGTCAATATTGACTGTATGTTTAATTGAATAGTTTCATTTAGTAGTTTATCCATGTTCTTAGCGTAATAAACTTATAAAGGGACAGTTCTTTCATTTGTGAATTGGAATTCTGTGCCAGAAATGAATGTTAGTTTTGTGTTCGTGGTTCAAGAGATTTTAAGTATAAGTCTTGGTTGTGCGTTATACAAAAGCCAAGGTTGCGTTTTATTTGTATTACTATTTGTTAATCAATGGACAGACTATCTATGTTAATTCACATCTGGCGACAAAGAGCCGTAGGAAATAAGCGAAAGGCAATTAGAGGGCTGCGTCTGTAGCCAGGCCCACCTGTTTTTTTTAAACGATACCGACTCACTCTTAGGAATCATTTCAAGCGTCATATCATCTGCAGTGACCCGGAGTAGTGCAAACAGATAAGTTGAAGTCTCTAGGAACAGTTAGAAGGTCAAAGGGATCTTTACATCATCTACACTACACTTGAGGCATCTTGACCAATACTTCTGGGATTGCTTTTTTTGTTTTCTCGATCCTCCTCCGCAACTTATCTGAGGTCGTGACCACAGAATGCCGGTGGAGATCACGGAATGAACAGTCATTGAAAAAAATATTTTCCTATTGTGTGTTGGGCTTAATCAAAACACAGTACTTGACTGTTGAAACACGTCAAATTTGCAGCTCAGCTAATAAATGCGGATATAAATAGACAAAGTTGTCACGGTATTGGACAGATGGTTTTGAAGAACCTTCTATCTGATTCTATCACTTCAAGAGGAACCGTCACTGAACGAAGAGCAAGAGATTTACAGGGGTTTGAACAAGTGTCTGTGGAGCAGACATCATTGAAACTCCACCATGTTGTGTTGCAAGTGGTTCCATTTCACAGCTGCAGCTGTGTTATTCTCTGTAATGTTGTACAACACCGAAGCAGAAGGAAAAGCGATTGTGATTGTCTTAACTAATGGACGAATTGCTCCACTGAGCTCTCATGGGCGAAAAAAAGTTCGAATATCTGAAGATGCTCCCGAGGTTACAGTCAAAGTGGAAAAAGTTGACCCAGAAACGTGGAAGGTTTTCAACCGTTGGATCAACAAGAAAGGCCCTGCAAAGGTAAGTTGAATAAATATATATATATATTTTTCTCGTGCTTCTCTATCTCCTTCTTTCCCCTGTTCCTCGCCCCTCGAATTATCCGCTCTATTACTTAATTAGATGAGCATCTCCCACTGATGCCAAATATTGACTTAGTACTGACTAGGTTATTAGCTTAATTTCATTTTTGCGGTCACTTCTACTTTTACAGACAGATATAGCTCAGAGAAATTTCCTTTTTTAACTATGAAGTTGAATCGCTATGAATATACTTTACAAGAGCATCCTTTAGTTTTGTGGGTGATGAAACGGGAAGCGAAGAAGCTTTTTGGTAGCTACATCTGTCGCAGCTCGCGTGGTTTCAATATATTTGTCGTTTAAAGATAAACTATAGTAAGGTCAGAATGACTTAAATCAACACCTTATGGATCAAACCCTATAACAGCTGGCAATGCTTTTGTAAACAGGGACAGTTAAGGGTAAAGGTTTAATGGTCTCGTGATATGTTGATCAAGCAACTCTCGATTACTGGTTCTAAACCATATTTCTTGTGGTACCGGAAATATTTGGAAATATTTGCACTTTCATGCAATTTTACATAATTTGATTTTCAAATTATCCCGATCTCGGAAATAACATAATACTCATTTGCATTGTGTTCACATTTCGCCGGCGGAGTAAATGTAAACTTTGAACATTTTTGCCAGTACGATTACGACCAGACACTTCAAACATGTTGAAAATCGAAGCTTTACTAAAAAGATTAATATATTTTGTGTTAGGTAAAATTGCCTTTTCTCTTTAGTACGTTTTGTTTTATTTTCAACCATTTGCCACTCAACTCAACCAAATCCACCTATTGTCCATAGCCAGTCAACTTTTTTCTCGTATCTTCTAGATTAACTCCATTTCAAATTTCGTAGACTTAACGAGCAGCTTTACGTGTATTTTTTGTAGTTACCACATCCTGACAAGATAATTTATTTTAAAGTTAATATTGTAGTATCTGTGAATAAACTCAAGCATGTTAAAGATGATTTTAAAAATGCATGAGTATCGTCTTAGTTTCAAACAGACTAGGTATTAAATGCTACATTCGGTCCTATTCAAGTTGAGACAAAGGATATCTGTTATCTCTTCCTTATTTTGTTTATCGACTAAGGACTTAGAATTTGTAATCGTGTGGCAAGTATTGGATCAATATTTGATGCTTTTCAGAAACGCATGCTACAAGCCCTGGCAAAGAAATCAGGAAAATGACGCTATTCACATCAGAAATGAAGATTGAAGTCCACCTGAATCGGTGACGACGCTAGCACGATGAACTTGAGACTTCAGGACTCAAAGGAAAAGTTGTGTTCTTATCAAGAGTTTTGTAATCACTAATTTAATACTTCGATAAGAAGGTTAATTCGTAATAGCGATTTAAAATTCCAAGTAAAACTTGGTGGCAAAGTTAACCGAACGATAAAGAAAAATGAACTGACGATATTTTTTGTTTTACCGCAAACAAAACTCCTTGCAAAGGCTTTTTTGTTGTTTATATATTGTAAATAAGCAGTGCCGTAGAGCGTTTCTGTATATGGATCGATGTAAATACGAAATTCAAGTTCCCAATTCTTGAACAGCCATGTTCTCAGGCATTCAGGAATTGCCTGAAATGTAGTTTCAGAAACTGAATTTGTGATAATAAGAGGTCAGTATTGGGATATGCTTATCATGTTTTCAAATAGATAGAAAATACGGTGAGCTTTATTGTACCATATTATTACTAACTTCAAAACTACCGCCTGAAGATCGACAACTGTTGTCAGTAGAGAGATTTAGCACCACGTACTGTATACGTGAAAAGGCAAACGGCAGGAACGGAAATGAGAAAGAAATTATATGCAGTACTGCATAACATTCCCTATCTTTGCTAAAGGACCGAAAATAATAAGTTTCGGAGAAGAAATGGACTGCTATGCAATCTAGACCAACAGAAAATTTAGTCGTAAGATTGTTCCTGCCGTTTCACGTATACGTGTTGCTAAATCTTTCTAGTATTGATGACAACGACCCGGCGACTGTTTAGCGCTGTAATCTAGGTCCAGTTAAACGTTGTCAAGCCTGGTTTTCATGAGCGAAGTAAGAACAAGCGATCAAACAAGTGCAAGAACAAGAGCTCTTACTTCACCGTGAAAACGGTCTTGGCGCAAGAACAGGAAAAGAACCAAATGCAATCGCAAATATCAAAACTTTTCTTTTTTCTTGCGTCCAACTTGTGCGGCTTTCTTCAAAATGTTCTCGTGAAAACAGCACATGGAGCAAAGGGAAGGAATAATTTGAGGGCCGTGTTAATGTTTGATCATCCAGTCAAAGCACTCGTTCCAGGTTCCTTCGGGGTCTTACCTACCTGAACAGACAAGATGGCTGAGACAGAAGCAAGTGGTTCTTGTGTTTGTGTCATGGCTCGTTTTCACGAACGCAAGGAGCTTGCGAATGCGCTTCTTCACTACGCTTGTTCTTGCGTCGCTCGCGAAAACCAGGCAGTTTAAATATTAGAAATCCTATACAACAACGCCAGACGTAACAGCAAACGTCCGACGTAAAGGGTCTTTACGTAATGGCTCCCTGTTGTTTAGCTCAAGGTGGCTTCCAACTGTTTCTCATTTTGCTGTGCCACTGAACTTTATGAAAAGCTTTCTCGTACATCATGATGGATTCGTGCCAGCTTTTGTTACCTGGTGTTGCAAAAACGTTTTAGCTTATTAATCCTTGTTCTACCATCGGAAATTGTGTTTCCATGGCAACTTGGCAGGGCCTTAAATACACCCTATATTTGGAATTTGACTGCATTTTGCAGAAAAAGTAGT
>JAOEHT020289087.1:0-10343 GCA_025448195.2 Parazoanthus atlanticus
GAAACTGTAGAAGTTAGTTTTATAGTTATCTCCGAGCTAGGTGCACACACTCTCTCGCGCGAGAAAGTTTTTAACAAAACGTTTTTGTCAATTGAACCGTTAACTCGAAGTTTTAGTTTGTTTTATTCAAACTTTCACGTTTGTTTGTTTGTTGAATAGCTCAGGATTTCTGAGCGAGCGCTGGAGGCGTAAACTAATGATAATAGTAATAATAATAAAAATGATAGTAAATTATTCTTATTGATCGCATTTTAAATAACAAGCTAATACAAAAGTTCGGGGCATGCTGCCCGAGGAAATTTTGAGAAATTACGCTATCTGAAACGCCATTTCACTTTCATTTTAATTATATTTCCACGTAAGTTTTGTTCGGCTCGTAACTTTTTTGGACAAAGATTATTCAGTTTTGTAAGCTTACGAATTGTTATCTATAGATTTGAATGCGCTGGCTGTCTTTGTTCAAAAGTGCGTTTTCCAGCAACAAGAATCAAGCAACACTGCCAGCCATGATAAATTAGTGAGTTGACCTGCCGTACATATGTCCCTTACGAGAACAGCACGGACATTCGACTTACAAAATGACTCATGACAATAGTTATTTGACGTCGAACCAGTCTCAGCTCAATCGCGGTTAAATTTGAGTGTGTGTAGCTGCAAAAATATCTATACTTGGCCTAAAAATCACTGGGGGAAATTCTCATTTGTGTTTGCTGAACTTCTCTGTAGTACAAGTGCTATTGTTATCTGACGCTTCTTCTGTCCATGTAACCTGTCCGCCGTGCTAACGTCTGATCTGGCACTCTGTGTTTACTGTTCCTCTTCCTGTTGTGTGACTTTCTACTTTTAACCTTGACGCGCATCTGCGTTGCCATTCTGACTACCTGCAGTAGTGAATTGGATTGGAACTCCTGTGAGTGCATTACTCATCTAGCTTTTCTACCATTTGACTCCAAATTAGGTATTGTAACCATTTGAGTGCGATGTGGTTTATTCAATACCCTAAACTGTCGGCCTAACAGGCAAATTTCGAAAGTGTTTTATACCAATGACGTTGCGTAAGTTTTTTTTGTTGCAGAATACTTAAGCTCATTCTAGTGCTAAGGGTCTTACTAGGAAATTGCTACTGGCTTTCAATACCATCATCAACTATCTTTGAAAGCACGGCCCCCTACGCCTACATCTGAGCCATTTGTTTGTAGATGGCTCATATGTTTGCTGACTTTTTTGCTGAAAATATTGCAAAAATCAGAAACAATCTCAACACTGACAAAAATAAACCCTTTCGCAGACGATAACTCTTGTCCTCACAAGCTAAGTGTCTTTGGTCCCACTACTGCGAAAGAACTCTCCATATTCATCCGCACTTCTGCTCGCAAGTCCTGTGTCCTTGATCCACTGCCAGAACAGTCATGAAAAATGTCTTCATGTACTTCTCCCAGTGATCACCAGGATTGCTAATTTATCTGTAGCAACTGGTACAGTCCCAAAAAGCAATGAAGGAAGTTGCATTATTACCTATGTTAAAAAGGCCATCTCTTGATCACGATCAATTTCCCAACTACAGGCCGATTTCCAACCTTCCTTTTATTTCAAAATCCACAGAAAAATAGTTTCAGCACGACTAAATGCATATGTGAACGATAACAATCTGAACGAGTTGTTTCAATTTGCATGTAAAGAAGGACACAGCACAGAAACCGCACTTGTTCGGGAACAAATTGACATTAATTGTTTTTACAAGCTATCGACAATCGTGGCTGTGTTATTCTGCTTTTACTTAACGTCTCAGCGGCATTTGATACAGTTGACCAAGATATACTGCTATCAAGGCTAAAACTCGATTTGGACTTAAAGGAACAGTCCTAACCTGGTTTCATTCATTCTTGTCTGATTGCAGTCAGTTTGTATCAATTGATGGTAATATCGTAAGACGCCATGGTCTTTCATTCCGTTTATATGCTGATACGCAGATTTATATAACTTTTCAACCGCTCATTGAAGGTCACTTGGAAATCTCAAAGGCTACCATACAAGCATGTGTACGTGACATAGCTACCTGGATGATCATTAATAAGTTGAAGTTCAATGACGACAAAACTGATCCATTGGTCCTAATGGCCCGACACCGCCCTCTGCCTCCCATCGATGGTTTTGTTCTTGGAACTTGAAAACATCCGTCCATCAAAAACTGTGATTAACCTTGGTGTGATTTTTTATGACACATGGAACACTTTTAAGAATAAACTTAAAACATTTCTTTATGAACAAGCTTTTTAGCTTTTTATCTATTGTTTTTATAATCATACATTCTAACACATGTATCTCATTCAACTTTATATTTTAGATACATTTTTTAGTGTAAAGTGCCTCTGAACTTGTAGGAAGAGGCGCTATATAAATTTTAAGTTATTATTATTATTATTATTATTATTATTAGTAGTAGTAGTAGTAGTAGTAGTACCTCCTTCAACACCTCGGATACTATATAACACTAATGCTAATCGAAAAACGATCTTTATAGCGATTTGAAAAATGTCTGCTCACATTTTCGATTCAGTTAAACTTTATCTTTGTTGAATCGGCAAGTCAATCTAGCGGCTGGGGATTTTGTGTTTTTATTTTATAAACAGTTTGAGATAAAAGTAGTAACTGAGAATATACTGGTTTCAATAATTACCCCCCCCCCCCCCCCCCCCGCTGCGTACTTTGACTGTAACAAAAGAAAAAATCCCCTTCCCTCACGTGTGGTATTTTTCAATAACCAATCCCAACAAAACAAATTTCTTGGTCGGCAGTTCGGGTAGATTTCGGTTTTCTTTGTCTCTAAAATGTGATGTGCTAGCTGTCATATCCCAGCCTTTAACCTGTATGCTTGTTCTCCTTGGTTTCTTGATTACTAACGTTTTGGTATGAAGAGAAAAACTAACAGCATATGTCAAAGCGGGAGGCATGTACCAATAGAATTAGGCAATATTGGTGGCATTTGTTTCACAATCAATCGTAAGTGGAGTGGAATTTTAAACTCATTTGCAGGTTGCTAGGTTGAACTGACTTTAAATAGTGCTAACAGTTTCATCGTCAGAGTGACTAACATACCTTGAAATAAGATTCGCCTTTCCGATTTTTTGTTTTTGATTTACTTGTACATACTGTATCTGGTGTCTATCTGCAAAAAAGGCATATGATTTATATCTTTAATAACATTCGATTCACTTTCATTGACGTATGGATGCAAGCTGATGCTCTGAAACAAGCACTTTTGATGAGCGTGAGAAGCGTGCTGACCCTCTTAATTTCATACTGCCGAAGAGGACATGTTGCTGACCTGGTAACTCTTCAACATTCTCCTTCTTGTTAGTTAGCAAGTATGCAACAGGATCTTGAACTGCAGCCATGACTTTTTTAGTCTCCAGGGTGAGTATGTACAGTTAGGAAGATCTTTCACTTCGTACAAATCAGGTTGCTCTACTCTAGGCATCGTGTTATCAGAGACCCTGAACTCCCTATGAAGTGTTTCGGCTTTACAGTCACGACGCTGTAGTCTTCAATACTTTGAAACTGTTCTTCACCTTCAACTGAGGTCCCGGTTGATTTCTTGCAGACCTCTTTTCCAAACGGAATTGTAAGGGGTGATTCAAGTAAAATCGCTTGAACTGAAAACATATTTAATTGCCGCAGTAAGACCCAAGCAGCAGAGGAAGGCGGCAGAATGCCTGCTTGCCGTGAAAACCTTTTCCCCAGAAGCGGATTGAAAACTTTTGATTTAATAGCGACAGAAAAATCATCGTCTAGCTCTTGCAAAGAAGTTCGCGTTCCCTTGGAATCCTCGTCTGATGAAGATTCCCCTTTTGACTTTCTGATAGTTTTCATCAACAATTCAGATGGAGAAGAGATAGAACTCTGATTCCAAACATTTCATCTAAATGAAATTGAATTGAAACAAACTTTGATCGACCAGCGTTATAAACCTTCATCGTCTGTATATTACAAAAGTCACCTAAAGAAATGTGGTAATTTTGACAAGTATAATTATAGTAACATGTTAAAATAAATCCCATATTACATCATTCAGCCTCTTCTATTCATTCAGTGTTATTATTAAAGTGTAATGGTTAAATCTTTACACTTATAAGTGACAAGATATATAAGAGATGGGATTATCGACGATCGATTTTTGAATGACAGTGAAAATGGTCTGTTGAGCTCCAGGGAGTTTTAAATAAGAATGCTTTATATACGCTTTAAAAAGTAGATGAAGATTAAGTGGAGGGTTACAATTTTTGCTTCAAGCTATGGTTCAAAAAATACGTGATTCTAAACTGCAAATGATCAGCCCCCACCCCCTCCCCATTATGAACGATACGTCCCTAAGCGTATCTCAACTGTCGCACAGTTGGATGAAATGTTTGCTACCAATTATCATCAAAGGCCCCTTCAAAACCTTGACTTGGGACTGATGTTATCAAATATTCACGGGTTTCAGAGAAACTCCGCTAAACCGTTAGCAGCATTTCGCGTGACCAAAAGTACATGAATGGGTAAATTTCTGTTCCACTACACAACAGACAAATAAAACCCATTTGGTTTATTTTGGTAGAGCAGGCTTGTCTCGCTAATAATGTACACAATCACAGTATAACAACTACAGCCGATAGCTTTCTAGTACAGATTCACAAGCTTGTGACCACTGCCAGATAGGAAAACCATAAAACCCCATGAGACAAACCGGAAACGTATTCCCGGAACGATCGTTGCCAAAGTGCGAGCCAATAGTGCGAACCAGCGAGCCAATAGTGCGAGCCAGCGAGCCAATAGCGCGAGCCATGCCAAAACGAGTCATTCACAGATTAGGTATTATTTATTATTTATTTAAGACCATCGTGAGCGGCTGGGTGGAGTTTAAATCGAGATACCTTTTACTAAAGAGTACAGAATCCCTGACGATTTGATTGGCCAGCAAAAAGAAACTGACCATTTCAATAATTTCTTCTTCCTTTGCCGAAAGATGAATGGCCAGTCATTGATAAAGACATCTGTTTTGGGCACCAGATGGATCTGCCTTGACAGTGAGGCCTTGTTTGCTCGCTTCCAGCAGGCTAGTAAATCGCTTATTGACCATAACCTACATCGTGTGACCCGGATCAAAAGGAGCAACTCATGAATATTAAAACAACACAGCAACCATGATTAAAATGAATTAAACATTGGTGGTTCTATAGAAATTATACTGACTATTTAGCGATTGCAGCCAAAGAAAAAGAATGAAGATGAAGATATTATATAAATGATTAAGTTGGATTAGTCGAGCAAGACAAATTGAGTATTCCTGCACAAAGCGAAACCATTTGTGAGAAAGGACAACCTGTACGTCTTCGGTCGATGTCCTGGGTACAAAATACACGTGGCTCACAGGCTCGCGCTGTTGGCTCGCATGGCATGCTGGCTTGCACTTTGTCACGACCTCCCCTCGGGCAGTGCAGCCACAGTCCTCCGGGGTCTAGAGGATGCTGTCGACTTTACAAAATATTATCCTGTCTTACATCATTATTACAACTTACAACAACAAAGACAAATTGAGTATTGTGTCTGAAAGAATTTGTCACCTTACTGAAATAGATCAAGAGTTAACTTTTGAAGATCGCTTACACGAGATATAATTCAAGTTTGAAGCCGAGTCTGGGACAAGTAAATCCATCACTCACCTTGTTTACGCTTGCAGTACATGTACGACTGCGATTCATGGATTATCCTGCTGTGTTCTGATTACCGTTAGTTTCCGTCTTCCTTCTTAAATTCACTTTTACGACAAACATTTGGCACAGGTCTTTTATATGAAATCAGCGTCATGACTGATTTAAAGTAAAATCTTCCCGAAACACAATTCCAAGATCATGTGTGTCGTGGCGTGTGTCTGCAACGTACGCAATTTATTACGCTTATCCACTGAATGCATTTTTTGTTTCGAGTGAAAACAATAGTTGACGTCATGCAGATCTTCACGGAGCTCCACATTGTTTCCTTTTTTTGTAGTAAGACTTCACATACATATTGTTTCGGTTTTTCATTCCTGTATTGCTTCTGCTCTGGACTGTTTGCCCTACATACTATTTATAGGCGCAGGAGTCATTTCTTTAAGTTGAAGGGGAGCAGCAGAAAGTTATTGTTTTGTGTCCGAAGAAAAGTGTAATCGACCTTTCAACACAATTTGTGGAAACGATAAGCAATATCATAATGTTGCAAGAAAAAAATAAAACAGCACTTTCGCAGCATGTAATAATATTGTTACAAACCAGACAAACTCTTTCGTGCTTTGATGCTGTCATACATCTGCAGGCACGTGGAAGAGGAACTAAAAAAGAAACATTTCAGCTTGGCGGAATGCAGTGTATTTAAAAAAACAAAACAAAACTTTATTGTGCTAACACTATGTAAAGAAAAATCTTGTTCTTGCTTGTTAAGAAATTATTCCGCTGAGTCCGAGCTATCCCTCATTAAACCTCGTAATAACTTGTTATGGAAAAGGTGCTTTGGGTAACCTGTCTGTGAATGCCACCATTCTTTCGATAACTTATCTGATAATTCTTTCACATTGTAGGCCTAAATTCCAAGAGTCATAAGATCTTGATAAATTTATCTAACTTCAGAGATGAACTTCCCATTTTGGAATGTCCTTACTGGTTCAGTTCTTTAATCGAGTTGTATTTTTCTTAGTTCTTATTTTTGTGCTTATTAGTCGAATCGAGCAAACTATTTCTTTGTGTAACATATCCCGTAACTCTGACAAGCTTTTTTTACAATAAGATTTACTTTTTGCTCATGCTTTCTAGCCCTAATGGCACGATCCAACAAATTATTTATCCTTTTAAATTCTCTTCCCGCTCTAAAACGTGTTTAAGTGCTTCCTGCTCTCTATCTGTCAAGTTTTTGTTTACTTATTGCTCCCGTTCTCTGATTTTCTTGCCACAGATTTTTCTCTTTGATGCTTATTTTGCATCAGTTTTACTGACTTTTGCAGTGCCTTTTTTAGATTATCACTTGTATCCTTGTCTTTTGTGAACTTTGAAAAGGGTAAATCTCTTACTTCGGTCAGTATTGCTGTTTGTTTGCCACTTACTGGAAAGTTCTTACATAACCTTCAACCTCACGAGTTCACTGCTCTACCAAATTACTCGTTGATTTCAGCAAGGACTGCGGATACAGTGTGACTTGGCCATAGAAACTGGAAAGTTGAACTCGGCTTCGAGAACTTTATCCTGTTTCTTATTTTTGGAAAGCTTCTTGTTTTGTTAGCCAGCCTGATCATAACTTCTCTTTGAAAGGCTAAACAGCTGCTTTGTAGAATCTTTCCAACTATAATTACCGCCAGATTTAAGGTTGTTGAGTTCCAATACAACAGTAATTTAAACACGAGGGCAAGAAACAACTTACTAGGTTCACTGACAGTACAGACTGGACAACACTTCCCTTAAAGTAACAGAAATGTCATCTGATTCCAGGCTTTTAATAACAGCCATCCCAACTGACATGGCCCACAAGTAAAATGTATTCTCGACAGCCGAAAACTAAAGCGAATTCCGCATGTGAGCTATTTTTCTGGTGCCTTTAAACTGAAGTCAAATGTTTTTGAAGCTTTATTTCTTCGTTACTCGGGCAAAACCACAATCAAAAAATCCTGCCATCAGAGCTGTTTCACATTTTAATAATTGATTTATAACTGGCAGGTTTAAAGTACAGGTCACGGGTTGCAAGTCACAGGTCATTTTTTGTTACAAGCGTTAGCTTTTTGTTTTTGAAGAAACAATTTCAAAACGATGTTTTGCATATAAGCGGACAAGTTAAAGTCACAAAATAATTATAGAAGCCAAGATACTTTTACAGTAGTTTATTCTCAAATTCTTACCATTTGTGATACATATTCGTAAAAAACATATTTTCATATTGCCTTTTACCTCCCATTAGACCCTACCCCTAGCCCCGTGTTGGCCCTTAGAAAAGGCTCGTATTTTGATCTGCTGCTGAAAAGAAGCATACATTATATAAGTAACCATTAGGGCAAACACATGTTTTATAATATTTCGAGGTTTGTGTTTAGAGGCCCGAAACTGCTCTTAAGTGTAAAGCCCCAATCGGTGGGGCTGCCGCCATCAAACTAAAGGATGTTGGCGATTTCTTTCCCTTAAACAAGAACAAGGGCAGAACCACGATTCCCTTGCATTGCCGCATAGGAGCACTGAAACTGTGCACTTTCCGCCCAATTTCAACTGTTTTGCTGGTTGTGGACATTCTTTCCCGTTTCCAACAACCGTCTGCGTTTTGTTGAAACCAAAGTTCCACTCCCTTGCCGGTGATTTTCGCTCGTTTTAACTCCAACGATTTCGCTGCCAACTTTTCCAGTTGCAAATGTCGTTTTATGAACTTGCCTAACCATCCTGTTGTTGGTTTTTCGCTTTTGAATGGATGCTGCTTTCCACGTTTTCCCAAGTACCTGCCGACATACTCAATGGCGCAATGGGAAATCCTCTTTTCTCCATTTCCGTTAGCCATTTTGCAATTTTCGACTCCTCGACTTGACTTAGAGAAGGCACCCTACCATTTCTTAAGCGCCGCAAACTTGCAGTGCCATGGTATCGTCGGTATAAAATGTTGGATGTAACACCATGCCGTTTTGCTGCAGCGTTTATGTTTTGGACTCGATTCACTTGAAAGTCGCGAACTGTGTTTAATGCTTTTTGAGTTGTTGCTTTTTGACTTGGACTGGATGGTGTGTGTTTTTCACTGAATACTAGCCTCCTCCACAGCCGGGTGACTCAGTGAGGCAAAACTGTGGCATTTATTTGGCAAATGTTGGCAAATTGGGGCTAATGCAGTCATATGATAGGTATTGATACCCTATAATAATTCATAATAATAATAATAATTTAATAAGCTTATATAGCGTTATAAGTTATAAAAATATTCTAATACGCTTTACATATGTTATATAATTTGAATAAAAAATGAATAAAATAAAGAAACTTTCTTATTTACATGGACTGGAACTAAAAATTCAATAACTATTAAAAATGTTCATATGCTTGCCTAAATAAAAGAGTTTTCAAGTTCGCTTTGAATGTATCTACGTTTGCTGAATTGCGGATTACTAGCGGCAGACTGTTCCAGACCCTTGGTCCGGCGACGGCAAATGCACGGCCGCCAAATGTTTTGCATTTAGTTCGTGGGACCAAGAGGAGGTGTTGGTCGTCGCTACGCATTGCGTAGCAACCTGGAGGCTTGATGTGTACTAACTCAGTTATGTAAGATGGAGAGCAGCCTTTAAGTGCTTTGTAAACCAACAACGCGATCTTGAATCGGATCCGCGAGGCAACAGGAAGCCAGTGGAGTTGGAACAACGCTGGTTTGATGTGAGAGTACCATGGGAGAAGGCAGGTGACGCGCGCTGCGGCATTAAGGACATGCTGTAAACGGTTAAGTTGGTACTGTGACACGCCGTAAAGCAGGGAGTTGCAATAGTCCACGTGAGACGTGACGAATGCATGAACCAGCGTTTCGGTGGCATCTTCCGATAGAAATTCCTTATTTGCCTGATCTTGTAGAGTCCGAAGAAGGCCTTACTACAGACCTTCCCAACATGCGCATTCATTGACATATTCTTGTCAAACCACGCCCCGAGATTGCGACCAGACGAGGTGGACACAATCTCGGAAGCGTCAACTTGTATATAGTGTACATTTATTTTGGCGAGTTGCTGACGTGAACCGATGATCAAAAATTCCATCTTGCAGTCGTTTAACTTCTGCATGTTATGGCACATCCAAGCACGGACATCAACAATACACTCCTCCATAGCTCGAATGGCTTGGTCTTGAGAGATTGAAGACGTAGGACGAAACGAAAAGTAGAGTTGCGTGTCGTCTGCGTACCCTTGCACCGACGGCAGGTGCTTCTCTACCACGTGAAACAGCCTAGAAGCGTACATTATGAATAATAAAGGTCCTAAACATCTTTCGTGTGGAACTCCACTAAGGAGTGAGAAGTCCCGAGATTGTTCCTGTTTGATGGTTACACGTTGCTTCCTCCCACGCATGAACGATTTAATAAAGGGAAGGTTGCTAACCGGGCGAAAGTTTCCATGTACGAGTTCAAGACCGAGCTTCTTAATTAATGGTAAGATGAGTACGATCTTCCAATTGTCCGGAACACAACCGCTGACCAGAGACGAGTTGATTGATCATCGTGGTGATGATAGGAGCGAGAACATCTACACACTTCTTCAGCAACCACGTGGGTATTGGATCCAGCTGACAACTAGCGTTGGAAGATGAGAAAATTATGTCACGTACTTC
>JAOEHT020289177.1:0-10342 GCA_025448195.2 Parazoanthus atlanticus
TCAGAAATTTGGGGTGGGAGCATGGCGATTGATCTTCTCGGATCTCCCTGTTCAGCGAGCCTTCAAGGCAGAGATTTCGTCTCCCTTTTCCTCCTTTATTGACCTTTTCAAAACGATCTTTTTACCAAATTTTGCCACAGTCTGGTTTCTGACATAAAATAAACACAAGCCGATGAGGACAGCTGTATCAATCAGGCAAAAGGTTGAAGTACCAGAAGCGCAAGAAAACGAACTCGTCCGTTCCTCTTGTACTTATTTCTGTGTCTATTTCGCTAATTTCACTCCTGAGGACATGAAAGACATCCGTAACCCTTGCTTTTTTGGTGACTGTGCTTACTTTGAGCTTATGTTTCAAACTTATGTTTATTTCACGGCTGTCATCAGCGGCTTGTGTTTCATCTTATGTTTATTGTTTTTCCTGCGCTTATTTCACCAATGAACTGAACCAGCCCAAAAAGCAATCAAGAAGCTAGGATTGCTCTCTCTAGCGGTCTCGTGCGGCTCTCCAGCTGTTCTGTTTGGATGCACACATCACATCGTGTGTAGCATTTCACACCACTGTTTGCATTAAATCAATTGCTATCCGGTTGCGCAAAAGGCGAGCATTTCAAAAGCCACGGAAACTCCGATCACAGCTACATGTTTTCATGACAGTAGCAAGAATAAATCTGCATTGGTCATTGTTGGAGGGCCTTTCAGAGTCCTTGGCCCTTGCCCTTATGTGCTTGAGTGTCCACATTCCGGCTGTTGGGGCGCTGATCCAACCAGGAATTAATTACATACAATAATAACAATAATAATAACAACAATAATATTCTGTGATTCTTGATTGGTCCCATTCTTCTTCAGACACACAGTCTCTTAATCTGTTGTGTTTGATTAACGGCAGCCCAAAACAAACACGGCTCCCGCCTCGTCGGTGACCGTACCAAAAACTTACAGCTTGGGCTGGCTGTGGGTATGGCAGTGCAGTTGTAGACTCCTTGCAGTTATGCAATTCCCGCGTGAAACAGGACTCGCTCCATTCCCCCTCAAACTGCCTGCACTAGCAGACTGTGCTCGCGGAAAGGGGCCTAGTAACTAGGCAAGTCGGCAAGTCAATACTCCCCAGTAGCATACATTGCAAGTAACATATCAACTAATATACCTGAATTTGATTTAATTTTTTTTTTATTCCTTGCACAAAATGCACCAAAAATAGTAATAAGATTGAGCTAATATTTCCTAATTTTGCGCGCCCGGGCAGTGCCTTTTTGAAAAATTATGCATTTTTGCTCCAATTATGCCTGTTATACTGTTATGCTAGTACAGCTGATGGGCCAAAGATTAGTACTGGATCAGTGGGTGGTAAGTTACGTTTCCGTTTCCTCTGACGAAGGGCTCGAAACGTCAGCTTCAGTTCGGCGAAAAACACACCATATCAACCCTTGCTGGTCAAACCACGTACGTAGCTTGCTCGACAACGCAGAAAAAAAACACTGGCTATACAAGATTGACACTTTAATAAATGTATTATTATTATTATTATTATTATTATTATTGTTATTATTTTTACTAGTGTCAGGAGTCGGGTGCATCTATGGCCAGCTTTATTTTGTTAACTACCTTAAACGAAAATAAATCAACACAAGTACTTCCACGCCAATGTTCTCAAATTTAGTATTCCATCTAAAGACAACTCTACAAGCGCTTTAGCTCACTATTAGCAAACCTATTGGTTCATAGACAATTGAGAGGATTTAACTCAGTTTTGACCACGTCATCTTGCACATCATCTGCCATTAACGCTCTCTCAATTTTCCATTTCCGTTACGGTTTGCTACCAAAAAAGGTGGAAGGTGGCGTTTGCACGTTTCTTGTTTCACAGTGTTTCTGCCAAAAGCCCAGTTTGTTCAAGTTAACTAATGGAGTTTTCAATACCACACGCAACTGCTACCACATTTCGCATGCTAACCATTCCGCGTGCTTTGTTTGATAAGTAAACAACAAAAAGCTTTGTTTATTTGTTTGTTAGTTTAGTGGTAGCTACGGCAGTTTTTTTGCCTCGGCTACTCTTTCGTCGGAACGGCTGGTCGCTTTTTCAATCAGCGCCGGAAACTGTGTTTATGTAAAACAAACCACTGGTAGCTAAGTTACCAAACAAAACTGAAGACTCTGTATTGTTATTCACCAATATGAATAATACCTAGTTGTCGTCTTTGAAAAAACTGACCACTCGTATCTCGAGTTGGGACCTTGGAACGAATAATTAATCCAAAATGCTTTTGTGCGTGCTCGTTCAAGTGTTTTGTTCTTACTACATAAAAAGTAATGAGCGAACTGTAATAGCTTTTTCATTTTGAACAGTGTCTTCAAGAAGTGAGTCCTGCGTTTCTGAAAGTTTTACTTGGTGGGGCGCAAGACCATCATGAGATTATTAGCAAGCATATCAGGTGGGTTTCTATAAACAAATCTGTTCGGCGGACGACTGGGGGATGTACAAGGCGTTTTCTTCATTAGATTTCACACGCGTTCTTCACAGGATTCGAGTTCAGAGTACACAAACCTTTATACAAACCCAAACCAAATGTTGAAGTCTAGACTTGCAAAAAATATAAACACACATAGACATTTGGGGAAAAAATTTAAGCCAAAAAGTGGCCCGTTTGATCATTGTTGACATAGCCTCTAACCTTTATTGTCTGTATGTTTGCAGTACTGCTTACTGTAACGAGTTTTGCAAATAGCAAAGCTTATGCCAGCTCTGGTGAAAACTGTACCACTCAGCAGGTAAGCAAATAAAATATAGAGTTGATAGCGGCATTTGCCCGTGGTTGTACGCGCACTTCTCGTAGAGTTTGCAGGCATGAGAACTGAAAAGCCATCGCTTATCTGAAGTTCATGTGTAAAGTTGGACATCGGATTAGAGGTTTGGTGCTATTCTAGAGACGGATCTATCTGTAACTTATTAAGTAAATCGCAGCGAGTTCTGTCAGTTTTTTAGCTGTAGGATTTCGGTGTATGTGCCGTTGAAACTGGTAATGTAAAGATCAACTAGATATGTTATGACTTGTTAACTTCAAACGGCTGCGTCAAAACTGAGTTTCACTTATATACACGCTTTTTAGAATTAAGAATCCGATCATTTTTGCAGAGGCCCCCTGTTCTTAGTTCTTTTGCGAGTTCATCTTTAGTTTTTTCTTTAATTGTATTATTTTTATACATAAAAAGGGTGGCATGGTCTAGTTGGAAAATTGGGCTTTTATAGATTTGAGCCACACTTGAGCCACACTTGAGCATGAAATTATCGAAAATTGGTCTCGTAAATTGAGTCTGTAATATACGGCATTACATTGCGGACAAAATACAGTGATAATTTTAGCTTATTTTTAACATCTCTTTCCCTTATGTCTAATGCCAATATTTCTAGTATTATTAATAGGGGAAAAAGGGTTTCTTTTGTCAAAATGATAGAGGAAAGAACTTTTTTGTGGTAACTAAACGACTGCGTATTGTACGCAAGACCATTATTCAGTCGCCATGCGCTCTGAAGGAATATAAATTATGTGGCTTCACACTGTGCCAATATACATGTCTGTTTCTTGATTGTTTCTCTGGACCTGTGTGACCTGATTTACCTTGCATACCACTGATCGTTCTGTGCCGACACAAGAGAATTTTCACGAGAGAAATGTTTTGTGTGACCAAACTTAATTCCAAACTCGCCCAGCTGCATCGAAGAAATCTGTTTTCTCTCCCTATCCTTAACAGCCAAATAAACTTAAACGAGAACTTCGCGTTTAAAACTAGTCAAAAATTCACTTCTTTTCGGAATAAAAAAATAACGCAATCTACGCAATAACATCTACGGTAGTGATATAGTTAAGCTTTGACGGTTTCTGACAAAATAAATTGGTTGTTAGGTAAAAAACACTTCTTCAGTAACTGCGGTTTGATGAGCAAGAAAATGACAATCTTAACTCTCATTTTAGCATAAAACGAAAATCGTCCATTTGCTTGGAAAAGGTTTTGTCTTCATAATTTTCCAGTTCTGAGAATAGATTGGTAGTTTAAATCTGCAAGATCAACTGAATCAACGCCTCAACGTTAGAACTTGATCATTCTTGTTTTACTTGCTACGCCATTTCTTAAATCAAACTCTATTTGCTGCATCTGGCCGATATGGTTCACCTCCAAACACATTCTCATGTGTTGAATTCTATTTGTTTATATAAAAAGAAACCATATATTTTGTTCAACAAAAATAGGAATATAGACATGGTTTATACAAAATAATAAAAATTTAACTGGTGCAATACGCCCCCGCGAGAAAGCGCCGTTTTCAGGTATATTGCGTAGCATCTCTTAGCCAAAGCATCAATCTGGGGAGTAAATTTCTTTCTGGCAGAAAAATTTAAGAAAATTACTCTAGATACCAGAATATATCTATTCATCAAAGTTCTCCCATTCCTAACACAGGAAATAAATAAAAGAGGAACTGTTAATTTGCTGTAGCGCCGTAATACTGTAGATAACGTTTCCTGGTGAATTGAATATACTGGCAATTGAATAGTTATACCACATGTTTATCACTGAACTTTCTGGGTTCAAGTTTGCAATTTGTTTCTAAAACAGTAAAATGCAAAGTTGGCAGTGAAAAAAGGCTCAACGTGTTAAGAATTGACTTCATTTGATTAAAGATTTCACATTTATACTATCTTGAAAACGAAGTGAAAATGGTTAATAGTTTTCCAAACTAGGTGTCTTCACCTGCCTTGCATGTAAATTTTCATTGCTTTATTCGTTTCTTCAAAGTGTTTCATTGATTCAAGAGACGTTAGGCAGGGAGAAATTAGGCTTCAAGCAATAATTATTAGCCGAAAGCGCGTTTGGCTGGGTAAATTATTCATTGCAGGGGAACCAAATTCCCAGTTGAGAACATTACGTGCAAACGAAACAAAGAAATGAGGTGATCGGATCAATTGCCATGGAGCAAATTTCAATGTTTGCTTAATATTTACCGTAGTTACTATGGAAACACAAAACATTTTCTAAGTTGATTGTAAATTGGAATACTTTAGGCTGTCCTTTGACAGAATGGCCAGTTTTCACAACATTTTTAAAGACATTGTTGAAATTTCGCCCCCAAATAACCTTTTAGGCTGTACTTGAACGCAAAGTGTGAGCACATTTTCAGTCCTGAATAGTAACAAAAGGATGACTCAGTGCAATAGGTTATGATTGTAATAAAGTTTTAAGATGATTATTCATCTTGTTATCTCATTATTTGTCAAACTAAAGGCACCTGAGCAAAGAATGCGGCACTCAAAGGCGCTTTTCTTGTTGCAAATGAAATGCCACTGGTTAAGAGATTACATGTTCTTGCGTCATTTAAGAAAAGCCTAATTACTTTCACATTGTTTCGGAAGTTACGGGTTTTAAACCTTTCCAAAATACAAAGAAACAACAGTATGTTGTAATAATTATGCTAAGAAAATATCCATATCCAGCAAGACTAATAATTTGTAGCAAAGAACAACATTTGAGAGTTACACACGCAAAATTATATTTTTGCCGAATCCGTAAAAATAACTTAACTATATACATCAGAACAACTTCAAACAGTTAAACACTTTCAATGCATAAATTTTGGCTAATCGCAATGATGGATTGATTGAGAAACAATACATTTTCTAAAACACGTAGGAGCCTTGAAAGACTCGTTCGAAGACTGTAAATCATCGACACTCGTTTTTCGGAGCTTCTGATACAGAAAAAAGAAAAAAAAGTATTAAAGCTATCTACACCGTTCTTCGTATATGGGGTGCAGATGTGCATATCTTTGCCAAGTTTCGTTTTTGCCTTGTAAAACATGTCTTATTGTATATTTGAAAGTGAATAACTATTTAACCGAAACATTTGAAAACTTCCCGACAAGCGGCAGCCGTTTCACAGCGGCGCAAGATTTGTTCTTACTTTAGGTAATCTCCCAGCTGTCTGAAATGACAAATGGTGCTTGGAAATGCACGTGAAAGCTTGAGAAACTACTGAAACCTAGAAATCTTGAAAACTTGAAAACTCGCAAACTCAATGATTGAGATCGAGACCAAACTGTTTCTTTGTACCAGGTTGACCAGCACAAAATACATGCAAAACGAGTTCGGCGAGGACGCAGAAACGCCATTCTAGAAATCTTGGCGTTGTTTTTCGTGCTCTTGCTCAGTCTTCTGTGCCTGTTTTGTGATAATAATAATAATAATAATAATCTCTTGTGCTCGCTCGCGCTTTTCCGGCTTTGTTCTTTCGTTTGTTCTAGAACATATTTGAGCTTAAGGGGTTGTAGACTGCGATTGGCTAAAGGTGATGTTACACGGGAAGACGATTTTTCGCGCAACATTTTTGATTAAAAATTGAGATCGTGTAGCATAGCGCATGGTTACAAATTTTAGCGCTATTTCGTTGCGGCAACACATTGCAAGTTTTTGAATGGTGTTCAAAATTCACAACATTGTTGTCAGAATTTTGTTGGAGTTGGCTGTGCCCTGTTACACTACATCAATTTTTCGCGCAACAATATTGCGTTGAAAATCGTACCGTGTAACATCTCCTTAACGTTCGATCTAAGATTGCAACGGCCGTCTGCACCGCAGGCTAGGAGGCTCTGTGGCACAGTTTGATTACACAATATTGATCTTAAAACGGAAATGATACTGAACGTTCTAAACGTAGTTTTATAAAATTGCTGTCTTTTTAACCTTCATTAGTATTTGTATACAGTATTCTGTTGTTGAGAGATGTAAGCTTTAGCGTTTGTTTAACCTGGAAAGTTATTTTAAATAAAGATTTTTATACAAAATAACAACTACATTAAAACCTGCGTGTACGAATCAAGTGGATTAGAAATATTCATTAGCCATCATTAGCCATCATTAGCTATCTTTAGATATCATTATCTATCGTTAGATATCAGTAGCTAATCATTAGATATCACTAAGGGATCATTCTTTATTTATGACAGGGGGTGGGCTGGTTATTTTGCTACCGGTGATATAAATTTTTTATGACCCACCCCGTAAAAAGCGGTTTTATTTTATGGCCCACCCCCTGTCACTGGTGAAAAAGTCTTTGGCCCATCCCCTTGCAACTTACTTTCAGTCTCATAACTATTATAAAACATTTGATACTATTGGTTCTATTTCTACTTTATTTTCTACATCTGTCGGCGGGTAATGGATTTGTTCTAACCCATAAAGAAATCAATCTTTTCACAAATTTTGTGATTATAGCTCCTTCAGCAATTTGTATTTCAAAATAAAAATTTAAGTTGGCCCACCCTCTTTCTTTGTGCAAAAATGTGTTGGCCCACCCCCAAGAATCGTTTTTACACTTGTGGCCCACCCCCCTCATAAATAAAGAATGGTCCGGGTGTAACGCAGAGCAAAGTCACGCAAAATGCTTAGCGAAGTCATAGTAAGCCCGCTCGAGCGGGGTTAGTGCTTGGATGGGTGACCATTTGAGAGTACTGTACGTTACAGTTTCTTTTTTTCTTTTCGCTTCAAAGCAAGTTTGGTATCAAAAATCTTCTTTTCTCATGTCACGGGTTGCTTACTGACACCAAGCATCGCTCCAAATAAATAAATATAATAAATATTGATATTAAATAATTAATGTTTTGGTTTTTACGCCATTAACCGAACTGAACAAACTGGCAAATATACAAAATCTTGACGGCTAATCTACGATGTCTAGTTTGAGTTTTGACTCAACACTAGGTGAATGATCATTGTGTGACTCACTAGGTAATGCATGTTATATGTTAAACGTTATATGTAGCGCACTCACATACATTCATAGATACATACCTTCATACATACATACATACATACACGCATGCATACATACATGCATACAAACATGCATACCAAAACAAACACACACATATACATACATACATACATACATACATACATACATACATACAAACATGCATACATACAGGCTTGATATCAATTGGACAGACAGACAGACGTACCAGTCATACATATACATACAAACATACATCATGTATGTATAAACACATTCAGTATCTACCAGAAAACAGAAAAGATGTGGTTTATGCAGGAAAGTACACGTGTAGCATCCTGTGGGATAAATAACTGAACTATCTCTGTCCCTTTATGTAGAACGACTGTGTAGCCTGCCTGTGGATTTGGCGATTCTTGTGGATTCCTCAGCGGGAATACGTTAACGAGACTTTGTAAATGTGAAAGATGTTCTCAAGAACCTCGTCGGCACACTGGACATCTCACAGAATGGGTGGCACGTGGGAATCATAAACTACAGCACTAGACCTGAGCTTGTACTGCGGTTCAATGAACTCAGTGGAGCCAAGCTGAACCGTGCACGCGTGCAACAAAAGATTGAGAATATGACACACCAAATGGGACAGAATTTTATTGATAGAGCACTTGCTTCCGCTGATAGATATCTGTTCACAGAGGAAGCTGGTATGAGGCCTCGAGCACAAAAGGTGAACTTTTAAACCTATATGTAAGAGACTAAACCAAATTAGAACACGATGTATAATCGATCGGCCTCCATTTTTGTCAGGTGATAGCTATTAAGGAATCTTGTTCGGAAATAGTTATAAATTGGACTGAATTTTTTGTTGCCATGGCTACGCGTTACATAGTTAAGGACCCCTTAAAACCTCTGAAAGCTTTAAAAAATCAGCAGAATGAAGCATATTTTGTGTGGTGTACTGGAAAGACATGTTCATAAATACCATACCTTCTGTGATATTCTTATTTATCGTTAATTGCTCTTTAATTCTGCTCAATTTCGTAAGCCATCGATTGTTTGTGAAACTTAATGAGTGTGCTCACGGTCACTTGAAAAGAAGACCACATTTTGGCCAAAACGGGCTTTGAAAACATTTGTTAGTTGTACTAATGTTTGATACCATATCTACTCGCATGCAAAATTAAACCACTGGCACCTCTGCACGTATTGACCGTGCATGCATGGCTTTTTGAGGTTGCCATTTACAAGACAATGACGAGAACTGTGTTTCAGAATTGCTTCAACCAAAATGATAAAATCTTAGCTAAGGTTTTCATGCAGCATTTACATGATAACACGGGTTATATATACATATTATTTAATTTTTATATTTCCAAAACGCAGGTCAGTCCAACCAATTTAAGTGTCAAAATGTATATTCAGAAATTATCTAGGTAAATACTATCTGTGCCCTTTATCTGGATTACTTAGTGGGTCACCTACCTTGGTGCAAAGAGGATCTTATGCGGGGCTGAGAAGATATGAATCATATATTCTAAAGCCGGGTAAAAACAATATTTTACGAGCAAGCACAGCAATAGAGATACTTTTGCAAGAAAAGATAAAATTCATATCTTGAAACTGTTGTGAAATTTTCATTTAACTATATGGAAAAAGAGGCAAATTTTCGGAAAACTGCGGAAACTCTCAACTGCGAAAATTTCAGAAAGCTTTTGATGATTTATAGAAATTTCGGAAAATCCTTGGAAATCTATATTCGGCACTTGTGGGGATATGGGGTGGATGTAGTTTCGTGTGCATTTTACGAATGGTCTATTTTTCAGTAATACTCTCGTGTTTGTATAACATAATGTGCTTTAACATGGTAACATAGCCTGGAAACCAGCGTGAATACCTGACAGAAAAGGTTTGGAGGGGTTTTTTAGTGCCTATACTCAAATTAAACTGTAAAAATTCATTAACACTTACCACCTATTTAAATAGGTTATGTTGGTTACAACGAACGGACTCCAGACGCAACACATGGGCCCCTATACTCCTCTGTGGACGGCTTCCCAACCACTGAAAGACAAAGGAGTAACGATCTATGCGCTTGGAGTCGGCGATGAAGTTGACTTTCTAGAAATGCTTGAAGTAACTTCATATGTGGATTACGTTTACAAATTTTCGACACGCTTCATTTCTGCATTTCTGGCTTACAATTATGGGGGGAAAGAAGACTGTGAACAAGGTAAGAGGAACAAGAAATGACTATGTAGCCCAGAGACTGACTGGTTGACCGATGGATTGTCTATATTGTATCTATCTAGTAGCAGAAGTAACTATCTTCTATCAGTAACGTTATTATTATAAACATTATTATTATTACTACTATTATTGTTATTATTCGTATTATTATTATTACTACTATTATTATTTTTGCTATTGTTATTATTTTTATTATTTTTATTGTTATCATAATTATTATTGTTATTATTATTATTATTATTATTATTAAACATCAGTAAAATTGGAAAATCGATGATATTAAAAGTTTCACAATTTTATTCCAACTTTCCAG
>JAOEHT020289273.1:0-10342 GCA_025448195.2 Parazoanthus atlanticus
TATCCGTTCCATATAAGACTGCCTTCTAACATTCTTTAAGCTAGTACTAAATAACTCAGATGCTGCTCGTCTGTTTGTCACAAAACTCATTGACTTTTCTTGTCATTGCTACAGAATAACATCCCCATGTCTCCCACCTACGATGAGGCAAGGTACTTAACTCCGGTGGATGCCATAAAAGGAAAACGAGCAAATCACAGTAAGAAACGTGTGTGCTTCAATGAATTGTTGATATTTGGTTAATTGCCTTGTTAAATAGGTTACTCGCGGAAGGCATGTCGCTTTACCTAAAAATCTTGTTATATCTTTACCATTGGTACGTTGAATATCGGGTTTTACTTTCTATTTTTTTTAATGATGTTTATTCATTTTCAAAATATGACATTACTCTAATTTGAAAATATCTTAGAAATCAATATAATAAAAAGAAATTAAATAAAAACCGAAATAGGCAATGAAAAAGCTACTACATTACAATATACAGGTGCTAATATGCTCAGAGTTAGACCTTTATATTACAGCCATCCATTGTTATAATATAATTCTAAAGCTCCTCACCTTTGTGCTATGTTTAGTTATTAGTTGTACACATTCCTCGCGTGATGAAAGTATATTGAAATCTGGCTTTATTTTTGTATTCGAAAAGTGCTTGTGTTTTAATATCCAAGTCTTATGGCCGAGAGAGTTTGATGGGAAATGATTTAGTTATAATAATCATTTACAAAGCCGGCATGCTGAATAATCTTTCATCTCTTTCTTTCTCTTTTTTCCAACTTGTTATCTGACATACTATGCTCTACAATCTCTTCTTTTCTTCTGTCTTCTCTTTTCGCCCTGTTTCTTCTTTTTTTCCTAATCTAAATTTAAATACACGAAATAGGACACGTATCCTGGTTTTGCAGGAGGGGAGGCGTAGAGTATACTGTTGCAGTAATCAAGGCGAGATATTATCAGAGCGTGGACGATATGTTCTAGGTTTTGCCTGTATAGATACCTGCGAATTTTCCCAACATACTTAATGACGACTCTTGCTAAGCACTATTGGTTTTAGCCATGTATTTTAAACACTTTTTCTTGTTTTAAGGTAACGGAGAATCGCCACTCTACGATGTTCTGGAGAACACTGACCTTCAAACGCTTCGTCCCGTCTACGTTACACTAGAGAAACCTGAGCCAGCGAACATTGCTGCTCAGCAAACACCCACTCCAACTGTGCACAACCCACAACACAATATATACGAGACATGTTCGCCAACTGAGAATTTTCATTCTACAAGTATTTCAAGGACATTTCCAACTCAATCAAATCACAGACAAGATGCAAAGGAGAGTTTATCAACAACTAAAGCCAAACCTCATTGTTCAACGTCAATCTATGCGTCTTTAGATACAGTGGCCGTGTATCAAACGCTAAATACTCCCAGCCGTTCCAAAGGTTTCGCTACAAGTGAAGAACCCAATAAATTGCCTCCCGTGAAGCAAGATGGAGACATATCGGAACCACCCGACTCTTCTAGTGGACTCTATCAACCACTTTTTGCTGCCCCACAAGCAATTTATTACCGTCTAAACAAGAAATCACAAAACAAAAATAACAGCTGAAACTATATTGTAATTAATATATAATTATTTCATTTCTACTTACATTTTAGCTCAGCTAAAACTTTATTAACTCGCTTATTTGCCAATTACGCTGTAAGTGTATAGATTTATATACCGACACATTTTTATTTTAATATTTGGTGACTTACTAACGATGTCTTAAATCACCCGGGCCCGGACCGGTAACATATATATGACATGTACAAGTCGGACTTTCTTAATTCCCAGTGACTAGTATTGAATTAATACCGTAACTACAAAAAATAATGGCTTCTGATTGGTTGCTTAACTGTGAAAGTTTCCTAAATAGCACATGTGCAATCAAAACCTTAGTTGGAACGGTCATCCGGGAACTTCATTTACTTGAAAGATTGGAAATAATCGAAAATATTTCGCAAGAGTATGGAAAATTTACGGAAGTCTTCGGCAACGTTCGGAAAGTGTTCGGAAATCTTCAGAAAATGTTCGGAATTCTTTGGAAAATGTCGGAAAACCTTCGGAAAATAATCGTTAAATCATCGGAACTTTTCGGAAAGTGTTCAAAAATATTCCGAAAGGTTTTTGTGCAGTTTCGAAATTTTTTTGAAAATTTTCGGAAATCTTCGAAAAAAATTTCGCAAATGATCAGGAATTTTGAAAAACTTGTATTTTTTGTAGCTGTGGTATTAACAGGAAACATCACTTAAGCTGTCGAAGAAATAATGAAAAAGAACTACTTTTATTTGATGAAAGTGACAAATACCACCCGTGCTTCTTACTTGTGGTATTAAGCCACTTTCATCAAATACTCGTGGTATTTTTCATTAATTCTTCTCGACCGGTGGTGTTTCCTATACAAATTGTATGGCGCAAATAAAAAATTGAATTCGATTTAAATGTTGACAGAGATATGTACACTTATGGCTATAATACGACTTTATAAGAAATAAGACAGTGTATATTCAAATATTCATTGTTTCCCAACTATGCTCTGTGACAACATTGGAGGATGTGCTTTCAACAAGCCGGTATTATTCCAAAAAAAGTAGAAAATGATTGCTCGACATGTCAAATTAGTCAGCAAGTGTATGCTGAGGGTACGGAATGAATGAACTCTTTTGTATTCACGTGCGTTTTGTACATTAAGTCATACATGTAATGTTTATACTTCAGTGGATATGTTGTCAGATTATTTCTGCTAAATTTTTCTGTTCTTCGACTGCTGGCTCATTTTCCTCACTGTACTATGATCAATAAAGTATAATTAAACATAAATAGAATTCAAAATCAAAATTGTGTTATATGTCGCGTTTATTGTATAACTCTAGAACGGCCAAGCCATTTTTACTTACAAATCAGCCCAAGGTTTTTTGTGATTTAGTGACCAACAAAAACACTTATAAACCAAAGTAAAGTTGCTAATACATTCCTTGAAATTTCCCCAAATACTCCGTAAACAACTCCTTGAATTCTTTTTGAATTTCGCATCGAGAGATAAGCACAGATCTTGTATAGAGTTAGCTTTCTTATTAGTTTTGTGTTGTGTGTTATGCAGGTAACATGCCGAGACAATCGCTGTCATCAAACCAATCGATGGAGCAACAGTAACATCGACGAGACAGTTAAAAACGTCTGAGAAATCATTGTCCAAAGACTTATTAAACGTATTACTAATAGAAGCTACAACTAGTCCGATGCTTGATACATCTGGGTTCTTCACTTTTTTTTATTTTCGAACCAGTAAAATTTTGCTCAGGCTCAATGTTCTTATCAGTTTTTTGACAATTTCAGGCTCAAAATGTTCTTATATTGTTCTTATTGGCTGTGTTTTCCGTGTCTGTGAAGAGTCTTGGAACTTCCAAAATAGCGCTTGCGTAGTGGCCCAAATCCCTAGACAAAGGTTGTAAAACGAAACCGGTTACCATTACATTAGCAACAATTATTATTCACCAACTGATTCTGTATTGTACCTCGTAATTTGTTTGTTGGTTTTTCCTCAGGTTCTTATAATAAACTCATACAAATTTTGAATGAAAATTTTTTTTCAGCCTCAGTTTGTTCTTATTTTGTTCTTATTTTTCAGCGACTTAAGCCTCAATGTTCTTATTAAGTTTGTTTTTAAAAATAAAACAAAAGTGTATGACCGACAACATTCATGCCACGAAAGAATACAAGGTGATGTATTGTTGTGTGCTAATTTTTTTGTAAATAAATTCCATTCTGCAAGTTTTCTGTCAATTGGTTAAGTAGCTGCAGAGTAATCGTGATTTTAGTTATTACACCAAGCTGCTGAAAAGGACCTTTAAATAAATAAATATTTTTAAGAAAAGTATGGCCAAAGTTTTCGACAAAAAATTGACAAATCATATTACATATTAACAAATATTATCTTTCGAATCATTTGTTCAATTTCAATTTAGTAAAAAGCAAAATAGTCCCCGATTTATTGTTATTCAAACAGCGCCCTTTTAGTTCCACCATATGCACAGCCAAGTTTCTTTTAAAATAAAAATTACAATTATAATTAATGCTAGTAGTTTGCAGGAATATTACAGGAAATATTGCATGCATTTATTACATTGATAGCCATAAAGTAAACAACAGTTAAACAAACACACAATGCAAATCATGCTAAGTACATAAACAGTATTAAAAATTTAATAAGAAGGGCCTAAATTATCTTATGCATTGATTATTAAAACGTTTAATTGAGTAGCTGCATTTACGGCCAAACCTAAAATATAAAAGTGAAGAATGAAGAAAAAGGTTGGAAATAGACTAGAACGACCACCTGGTAAATTATTGTATAAATAAACTATTACATCGTTTTGCCTTTTCATTCAGTTGTTTCCACAGAAATCTCAACTGTTAAATTTACTATGCTCCTTTTTGATTAACGAAAACAAACAACATGATTCATTTTGACTCTGTAGATTATTTGTGCTTAGCCTGTTTTGTTGTTAGTAAAACTACTCGCTTTTCAGGCAATTAAAACTAGTACATTCATCTGTAAACTTTAACACTCATAAGTGCTAAGGAATTAATTCGAAAGATTATTAACATTTATTGTTAATAAGTTGGGCTATTCTTAAGTAAAACTGAGTAATAAAAATGCTTTTTTGTAAAAATATTGATAGTACTTTTTTGAGAGATTTAAAAGATCGCTCAAACAGTACTTCGAAATTTCTCAAATTTTCGCTTTTATACTGCAAGCCTTTGTTAAGAGACTAATTAACAGTTCGGGTTTAGACAGTTTAGTTCTCATTTCCCCTTAAAGCCGTTCGTGTTACCAAACATGGCTCTGGCTTTTCAGGCTTTCAAAAGTGAAGAGTTTTGAAGGATATCCAGTCGTTACTATTTAAAGAGAATGACTACCTCTTGAATACTGATAAAACTTTATTGCCGTCTGATCAAAAAGTATGTTTGCTATATTTTTGTGTATTTATCTGTACCCTTTTAATTATTTATTGGGTATCAATTTAGTTATATGTACTATCTTATTCTTAGCAAAATATTTACTATAATTTGCTATCACCTGATGTTTGTTGATAGAAGAACAAGAAGACATCATGATCTATTTGTTTCACTTTTAATCAGTTTATTCATTACTGAGTTTCTGTTCAAAATCTTCAAGCAACAGAAATGCGGAAAGCAGCAATATTTGTTTTACACTTGATGTTTGTTTATTGGTTTCCGCAAAGAAATACAGTTTACAGCCAGAACTGCAAGTCGTTATCCGCAGATGAGTCAACTCACAAAATTAAAGATCATTCACTGGTGGGTCATGTCATCCTTAATACTACAGCGGCAACTAAAGGGCTTTGTTTCTTCAAGTGCACAAGAGAATGTCGCTGTACATCGTTTAACTACCAGCCCAATGACCATAACACGTGTGAGTTGAACGATGAAGATGACAGCACTCATCTCGAGGACGTTCAACCCAGACCAGGATTTAACTTCTACAAGATCTACCCCGTGGAGAACATTGGGGTAAGAAATAATTATCATTATATATAATTTCGTTGTTTTTTGTGGGCTACCAAAATGAATTTAGAATATGTTTAAGGAAGGGTACCCGTGTACATTAAAAACAAAGCATTTCGGACGATTTATTTCGGACGTTTCATTTTCCGAAAGTGTTTTGTCGTTTCGGAGAACTTTCGGACAAATACTTCTGACACTTTTTGAAGTAATCTCAAGTTTATTATAACTATTAACCATGTGAACTTTACTCGACACAAGTCTCAAAAATGCTGTAAGTTCAGTTTCAATATTTTACCACTTCTTCTAAAATATAACAACTTCAAACAGCGAGCAAAATTCAGTAGAAAACGTGCAACATAGTTCTATGAGACAATATTCTTTTAATTGCTTCCGCATTTTCCGTTTACTAGCATTTTTTTTGGTACAAAACCCAGATATTTGGCTCAAGCTCATTGCTCGTATTTTTTGGGCATTTAATCCTATTTGGTCTGGGGGGGGGAGGGTTGGGCGTAGAGAGCCCGCGAAGATTTCAACCATCGAGAACTTTCTTAATATTCAAGTAAGACCTACCAAATGTGACAACTCTTACTAGAATTTATCCGCCGGAGATTATGAAAAAAGTTTGCGTTAAGGGTCTCACCTGTTACCATGGCAACACCGTTTTCGACGCCATGTTTAGTGAAAGTTCGACTGTTTTAATAATTTTCTCCATTAATTAACAAAATCTTTCAAACAAATGCTAACTTTAGTCTTGAAGTCAATTAAGCGATCTTTTCTGGAATATAATCAACATTGCGCGTGATTTGCGAAGTCATAAGTGTTGCGCAATACCTTTCTAAGAAATCCAAGATTTTGTAAAAAACCCAAAATTTTGACAGTTATGACGTCATTATGACGTAATGATGACCTCACATTCCAATTAAACTACATTAAATTAATTGCTTTACGATTCTCTTTTATCCAACGAAATATTCTTTTCAATATCTTCAATAGTTTTTGTGTTATAGACCGCGGGCACTTGCCGCTCTCCCCACGTCCAGGTTGGCCTGTCCACAAGTTGCTCGCAAATGTCAAAAAGTTGCTCAAAATTTGGCCAAAAGTTGCTCAAAAGTTGCCCAAAAGTTGCTCAAAAGAGTCTTCTCATGAAAATCATTAGGGGATATATACAAGCTTCAAATAGCAGTATATATATAGTCAAACAGTTATGCATGACTTGCTTGATAACCCTTTTTCCAAACTGAAAGTAACAAACAACATTAACCAACACTGTATTATCATAAAGCTGTTTAAATGGAAATGTAGACTATGGTGGTTATTTCCCAATGCAGTCAAAGAACACGTGGTCTCTGCAGTGAATGTAACTGCTGATTACTTTATTCAGGCAAAACATCGCTCCGGCTCGAGCGGCTTTTTCAAGGGGACCTTCATCGTTTTCCAATTCATCGTTTTCATCTTCTGACAAATCTCTGACGCCAGCAGATCAATCACCTCGATGTCCGACTTTATCGCATACGATAAACCTCACTGGTAAAAAGCCCCAAAACATTACAATGAAGGCTTATCAATTTAGAAATGTTATACATGACGAAAGACTTTCAGAACACCGATATCCGCCATTTTGATTGCATCAACTCGTTCCCAGTTTTCAACTGTTTGTTTGCATATCCGCTGACCGATGGAACCATAGCATTGGCGGTCGGGCACGCGGCGAGAAGGCCACGTGCGGATGGAAAATAGTATATTTAATCACCAAACTAACATTTTAACCCCTAAAACAGGTTTTTAAACAAGTAAACTTGCATTTTCTCTATTTTAAATACAATAAAAACTTTGAAAGTTAGCTGAGTAAAAAAACCCAAAAAGTTGCTCAGAGTAAAAAAGTTGCTCGAAGCAAAAACAGTTGCTCTCAAGCCAAAAAGTTGCTCGAAAAATGAAAAGTTGCTCAAAAGTTGCTGAGCAACTTGTGGACAGGCCTACGCCCAGGCCCAGGCACCCTCAAAAAGCCCAAGCCGAATAGGGTTAAGCCTTAAACTCTTCTTAACAAGTTACTATTTCCATAATTGCTCCGAGGGTTTAGGCCCTGACAACGAGGTTCAAGTGAAAATAATTGTTATCAGTTTTGCGTGGTTAAATATTCATGTATGAAAATAAATGTTACGAAAACAACAATAAAAGCTTTTGTGTACAATCACCGACTCTGATTAAAGTAACGACGTTTCGTCTGAGAACAATGTTATGACTTAATTCGAGTCCTCTCAGCCTCAAATTTTTCTTAAATTTTGAGCGATCTGATCCTCATTGTTCTTGTAAAGTTGTTCTTACAAAAAGAATAGCGTGTACTCATTCTAGGGTCGATTTCCAATTGCCCGGTCTGGCCGGCCGAAAAAAACTGCATGGTTCTGGCCAGTTTAAATGCAAAGGTCCGGGCACGCGCGTACATTTTTTCCCGCCACAACTCTCCAAATTCCCGCGCTTTGGCCGACCGGAGCGGGAGAACTGAGCGGCTTTGATCCATGAGCAGGGCCATTCTGGCTAGAACCAGTTCTGAAAACTCGTGCTTTCCATTTAAGAACTGACTGGTCGGATCGGCCAGGCCCGCCAAACGGACGGCGACCTAAGTTTATGCTGATGGACACAAACATATAAATGAAATGGCTGTGGTTTAGAAAGCAAGTTAAGATTTATCCATCACTGTAAAAATTTCGGACGTACAAAAGTTGTTATGTCCGAAATTAAAACCGGCCAAATGTTTGAATGGAAAACCCTTAAATCATAACGTAAATGGATAAGGAGGATCAATCGGCCATCTTGAAATATATTTTCCGGCCGACATCTTGGATTCGTAACTCGAACCAGGAAATATACATTTGGCCATCCCTATGTACCTTTCCAACCCAAATGAAACAAACTTTTTGAGGAACGTGTTTGCATCCAAAGATTTCAAAATGGTAGAAAATACAAGCTGGTCCAAAATCCCAGATCATCTTTTCACATAATGCAATGTCAACAAAACAACAGCCTTTGTATCATATTGAAAAATCAAAATGCAAAAATCGTATGCGGACTTAAATGTGTTAAATTTTGAGGGGTGTAAAATATGAAAATATGCGTTGCAACTTTACTAAACAGTCAATTTTAACAAACTTATCAGCATATTATGAGTTATTATCAATATCTTGAACAGCAGACAAGTCGTTGAATTAGTCAAACGCTGAATCAGAAAGTATAATACGTTATTCCTTGATACCAAGTACGATTTTGCGTTTGCATTCAAGCAATCTTTTTCATAAAGAAACTTGCTTTTATTCCCTATACTGGTCGTTTACACCAAATATGATATTACATTTATCTACTCAACAGCTTCACCAATCTGCTGACTGCTGGAAATGGTGCTGCGAGTCAGATCCTTGTCTCAATGGTGGAACATGCGACCATAACTGTGGATCGGTGACGCGGATTCGGTGTCTTTGTCCCCAGGGGTTTTCGCGCAAACTGTGCGAAATGAAGATTTTGCCAAGTCAGTCAACAGCAAAAGTTTTGCCAAGTCGAACAATCAAAACTTTGCCGAGTGAAACTGTTAAAGCATTGCTAAGCCAAACATACGAAGCCTTACCAAACATGACAGTCAATGTTTTGTCAAGTTGCTTGCCAATTCAAACATTCATCCCCTCACCCAGTCAAACAATCAAGCGTTTGTCGAGTCAAACAGTTACGACATCGGCCAGTCAAATCGTCGAATCTTTGCCGAGTCAAACAGTCACGACTTCCATAAGACAAACAGTCGATCCTTTGCTGAGTCAAACACTTATTCTCTCGCCCAGTCTCTTTGCTGAGTCAAACACTTATTCTCTCGCCCAGTAAAACGGTGGATCCTTTGCTGAGTCAAACACTTATCCTCTCGCCCAGTCAAACAGTCGATCCTTTGCTGAGTCAAGCGCTTATCCTCTCGCCCAATAAAACAGTGGATCCTTTGCTGAGTCAATCAGTCACACCCTCGCCCACTAAAACAGTCAATGTTTTATCAGGTAAAATCAATTTCTTCCATAGCTGCTCTGAAGTTAAAATGGGAAATCCTGACGCAAAAGATGGCGAATATACACTTTATAATCGAAACAATATAACTCAATACAAAACGCATTGTCAGTTTGACGAAAACGGATTCGCTTGGACACTGGTGATGTCGTATTCCTTACAGAAAAATAAACATTACAAGTCTGTTCCACTCACAAGAAATTTTAATCGGGATCATCAGGGTAAATATAGCGACTTCCGCTTTTCCCTTACCCGGATGAAACTTATCAGAAAGTCATCAAAAAGATGGCGTTTCACTTGTAATTTCCTTACTGGGGAAGCAAAATTTGCTAATTTTGACCCACTAAGATACAAAATGGCGCAACTTGCAAGCAGTTCGAATATATAAACGTCAGAGGCAAGGAGTGCACTCAGTGTAGAGTCCATATAAATCAAAACAGCAATAGTATGCTTTTTGTGGCTAGTACGAGCACGAAGTACGCGTTAAGTGCTAAGACCGGATCAAGTCAAGGTGAGCAAAATTTTGGACGTTATATAGCGCGTAACAAGAAGTTCAGCTGCAGTTCTAGTTCCAACTCTACAACGGATTTGTGGTTTGGTAGAAGGGTCTAACTATATTTTTTAGTAAGGGGCACTAAAGGCCGGTTTCCAGTTCGGCAAATTCGGTCCGCGATCGCATGCTCTAGCATTGAAAAGAAGCGATCTGATTGGCTGTCGCTCATTCTGGTCGCGAAAAAGTTGAACT
>JAOEHT020289369.1:0-10341 GCA_025448195.2 Parazoanthus atlanticus
TGAATAAACACTTAGTACGTGCTAGTATATTTGAATACAGGAAACGTTTTGTATGCGTAGTTAGATATATAGTGATTCACTTGACTGTAGAACGAGAGATTGAATAAACGTTACTTTGTTGAAGCACAAAGTTACTCGCTTGTTCTTACACAGCCTACCCTTTGCGTGTACATTTACAAGGGCCCTTCAAAGGAGCTCGTTTAACTCCACAAGAAGAACAATTCAAGAAGGCTATGAGCCAAGTAAGAGTCGCAGTAGAGTGGATATTTGGAGACATTTTGAACTATTTTTCATTCTTAGACTTCAAAAAGAATCTGAAAACAGGCTTAAGTCCTGTTGGCAAAATGTACATTGTCTGTGCACTTTTAAGAAATGCTCATAATTGTCTTTATCAGTCTAGTACCTCCAAATTTTTTGGGATTGATCCTCCTGACATTCAGGACTATTTTAATTAAAATCCTTAATTAATTAAAAACACTGATTTTTCTCTTATGTGTAAATGTCCAAAACCAAGATCCAGTTTGGATGTCGCAGAGTGAGACAAGTAGTTCTTCAAAATAAAACAAGATCAGTTACACATTTACTTTACTTTAATTTGAAGTGACACTTCGTGTTTGAATAAACTTTAATGTCAAAAATATAAATTGCAACTCAACAAAGAGAACAGTAATCACAAAATTACGAGAGTTCCTGAAATATCCATACATTCATCACTTCAGTAGAAATTCTGCTTTATCCCATGCCATATTTTTCAAAACTTTTGGCTTTTATAAAGACCCCTCCTTCAGGCTTCACAGGGAAATATGGGTATTTTTTGAACCTCGAATTACATTTTGTTTTCGAACTCCAATTTTTACAATTGTTCTTAGAAATTAGTTATTGCCTATTAAAATATTGCAAGGGAAAATTTTGTATAAATCATCTGGTCATGGCATCTGTTTAAACGCTCATCTTTTTGATGAAAAAAAAATACATTTGTTATCCAGGTACAATTTTTTTAAATACCAAGTCTGCTCTCGGTGAACCAAAACAGTGTAAATGGCAAACTGATTTGTCAATGATAAACGACAGCACAGTTTAAACTACAAGCAATTGTAAACTGGAAAACTCATAGACAGCTCAGTTATTTTTTAAAACAAGTGCTGTGAATCAGTTTGGGCATGCAATCAAAACAGCAGTGTAACAAGTTGCTACTAGTTTTGTTTTATACAGTATATAAAACAAGCTTACTATTTGTTCATCATTTTGTCCAAAATACTCATAAGAGCTCTCGTTTGGTCCTGCTGCTGCTGAAACATAAGCTGTTGTGCATTCAAAAGTTGTTGCTGTTGTTGTTGCATCACTCGCATCATTTCACTTTGTTGTTGTTGGAATTGCCTTTGCTGGTCAATACTGTTCTCCATCCGTTTTGTTTCCAATTCCTGTTGTTCTTTTTTGAGCTTTAATTCCTCCTGCTTAAGCTCAAAGTCTTTATCGGCTTTTTCGGCAAGGTACACCATGGTCGCGCTCCCGCTTCTCCTTTCCCTTTTCTTGACAACTTTGTGTTCGCCATTTTCGTCGACTGCGTGTCTTTTCATCGTGTCTGATACTTTCTCGAGGGCTTTCAAACGCACATCCGTCGCCTTAATTCTATCTTTTTCGATCTTACGGCTCATATTTTTGTCCTCATCTCTGATTCAGGACTTTCTTCTAAAGCCATAATTTCCTCAACAAGGTTGTCCAATTCTGTAGGCTCGGCAGGTGCGATGCCTGATGCCCTTTGCTCGGCTCTCATTTTCTTTTTGTACCCTTTGATTAAAATCCCAATATGATCTCGGACAGACCTTTTGTCGACGGCAAACACAGGTAATGTACAATTATTTAAAGTGTCAGCAATTCGTTCCCATATCTCGCTTCTTTGTGACGAACCTTTCTTTGCCTTGTAAGGGTTCTCGCAAACGATTTCTCTGCAGAGGAGCACAATGTGTTCTTTTGACCAGAACATCACGGAACTGCAAAACATAAAAAGATAAACCAATAATTTAGTCAATGAAGAGCTAGTTTTAACTAAAAGAATGAAAGATAAAAACTCTTTTAAAGTATGAATGAGTAAAAAAATTGATATATCTCAGGAATGAATGAAGTACAAATGAGCTTACTTGCAAGTCTTCGACTTTGCAGTCGTATTTGCTTCATTCATAGCTTCAGTCGATTTACCTGTAATGAACGACAAATTCACGTTAACTTTGTTTCATATCTTACGGCGAAAATGATCTTTTGAAAAACATACTGTTACTTGGCGTACATTGCACTAATTCCGAAAACAAATCCAGCAAAAATTAAAGACAAAAACAAAGTGAACCACTTACGTTTTGTGGAAACGCCGCAAGTACAAATCTCGTGTTCTGAACGTGAACACAACGCGCTGCAGGCATATGGTAGGCATGCGCAGTGAACCAGTTCGGCAACGAATTACTTCCGGGGACGTTTCAGATAGCATCGCGTCCTGGTTCGTAAAGTCCCTAATAACTGACAGAATTTGTTCAAACCATTTGAAAAAGCACTGCAATATAGCCTACTGACGTAGCAAAGAATTCAAAGTTAAGGGGGGTAGGGTTTAGGACTATTTTTGTTCGAAGGTCACCAACCTTGACTTTCAAATGTTAACAACTGAGACAGAATTTGTTCAAACCAACAAAAAAGGCTCTGCATTATTGCCTACTAATGTATCAACCTATCTAAAATAGGAACGCTTTGATTGGATAAATATTCTGCAAACATTAGGAGTGGTAGATTTGGACGCCAATTTTAATGAGGGTCATGAATCTTAACTACTAGTCACAGAATTGCTCACAGAAACTACAGAAGTATTTCAACACAGCCAACCGTTGTAAAAAACACCATTATACACTTGAACGCAATGGTTCAAGGTTTTTATGCAAAGATAAGGGGAGTGGGGTTAGTGGCCATTTTTTCTCGAATATCATGATCCTTGACTTTTAAATGACACAGAATATGTTCAAACCAACTGCAAAGGCACTGCATTACAGGTTACCCGTGTTGTTACCCATCTCGAACAAGAATGTTTTGATTCGAAAAAGTTCTGAAAATACAATGGGGTGGGATTGAGGGCAATTTCTACTCGAATATCACGAACCTTGACTTTAAATGTGAATAACTGACACATTTTTTCAAACCAACTGCAAAGATACTGCAATATGTGATACCCATGTAGCAACCTATCTCAAACAAGAAATATTCTACACATATAATGGGGGATACAGTTGGACGGCGATTTTAATAAAAGATCATGAATCGTGGCTACTTGTTACAGCATTTGCTTACAAAATTGGTTCAAATTATATCTGTGAATACAAGGGTTGGAGTTGCAGACCAATTCTACTCAAATATTAGGAATTTCTTAGAAACTCATTCCAAATGTAAAGGAAGTGATCTGATTAGGGGATTACCAATAATTATCTAGTCAATTAATTAGTTGATTATTTAACCGACAATTAGATTCATTCTTGTTATTTAAAGTCTCAAAAATGTTTTCCTCGTCAGTTCCAGCACCATCTCACTTCTTATTCCAGGAATGTCTCTCTGAAAAAATAAGTCATTGCTTTAACTGAAATTATGTTTTAATTGTATTCTTATAGTGTGAAAGCAAGAAGCACTATGCATAGTAAATTACAACAATGTGTGGTTCCAGAAATGATATCCACGCTCTCACAATGGAAGGAATCAGAAACTCCTGTAAGAAGGGAGGTCTCTTTAGCGTAACATTTCTAAAAAACAAATGAATGGAGCAAAACCGAACAGTTCTGGGGATAGGGAGTATATTTTCAGATTCCTTCCATGGTGGGGGTATTATTAGGCAAAGAGAGAGAAGAAAGAAAAAATGAATGTGGAGAAAGAGAAACGAGGCAAGAAGAAAAAAATGTCATAGTACGTTGAAAATAAAACAGTGGTTTTGTAAAAGCTGAAGATTTTTCACGTGTGAAAACTTATCGTCATTTGTTCGTCTAGGTAACGTCACTTAAAGAAGAAAAACAAATTGCAGTGCTTATATAGCGCTCTTATACGAAACGTCTCAAAGCACTTGAAATTCGTATATCAGGGCGCCAATGGCTGCCACTGAACAGGCCAGTGTCTTTGGAGGAAACATCCTTGAAAATCTTTGAATTTAGTCAGTCTCTTAATCCTTAAATTACAATGCTGGCAGCTCTATATATTTATATCTTATACATCTTTCTATTTTACATATTTTATGGAAACATACAGTTTTAAATCTGGCTTTTATTAGGTAGTTTGACATTAAGTAATTATTAGCCATTAGCTTTATTTGTTTATTATTATTCTTTCCCAATATATGTAAGCATGTAAATAATTATTCAATTTTTTTTTCACTTTTTACCTTTTAAAAATTGTAAGAGCATTGAGCTCTGATAATGCTCCAAGAACGTTATTATTATTATTATCATTAACTAAGCTATAATTCAAATCCTCCTCCCCCAAAACAAAAATCATTTTCTCAAAACTATACCCCCCAAGAAACTAAAATGATAAAACAAGTTAATGCTTTCTCTCCCTTCAAGTCTATCAACATCTGTGTTCTCTTTACAATGTCAATATAAAAGAAATCGCGGAAATATTAAATCTATTATTTGAAAAACAGCCCCAAGATCTGTTAACTGAACTGGGCGTCAGCGATGTTGAACTGGAAAGCCCCACTGAACCCCAGACTACAAAAAATTCGTCCGCACTCAATAGGGACCTTAAGGTCCGACGACGAGGCCGCGGAAAATACGACGCGTACATAGGAGAGAACCTGGGGTGAGGATAGACATGAGACTTTTGTGCTATGCATGCAGATTGATAAGACACTACGGTGGTGTGAGCTTGTTCGCTAGGGCAAAGTCTTGCAAAAACCATGTTGTCATTTAAAGACGCCAGAGATTTAATATTAGAAAGCTATGATGATGGGATCATTGATGACGATGAGTTGGGTTTGCTTTTTGATGCTAACACATCAAAAAATCCGGAGTTTCCGTATCCAGAATATGACAGGTTTAGTTTGGACGACATGGACAACTCTGAATGTAAAGCGGAGTTTCGTTTCAACAAGGCAGATATCTTTCGCATTGCGGATGCTTTAGATATTCCCAACCAGTTTGTCTGTCATCAGGGCAGTGTTAGCGGTGGCATTGAGGGACTCTGCATGGTTCTGAAACGCTTGTCATACCCTTGCCGCTACTCGGATTTAATTCCCCGCTTTGAAAGGCCGGTGCCCGTACTTTGCATGATAACGAACAAAGTTGTTGATTTTATTTTCAACGAACATGGATATCGTTTAATGGAGTGGAATGACACTCTCCTCAGCCCTCCTTGTCTTGAACGATATGCGGCAGCTATTACAGATAAAGGAGCAGCTCTGGATTCATGTTTTGGCTTCATCGATGGCACAGTTCGATCAACTTGTCGCCCGGGCGAGTATCCGAGAATAGTGTACAATGGCCATAAGCCAGTACCTCCGTTGAAATTTCAATCAGTGGCTTTACCGAACGGAATGATTGCGAACTTATACGGACCAGTACGTAAGAAAACTGAAGGTTTTAGCAAATAGACAAATTTAACTGAAATATCAAATACCGCGCCCTGTTATTTTACTATTCATGAGTGATATTTTCTGGCTTTTGAATATAAAAAAGCTAACAACAGAATATGAATATTTTCAATTTTTTGCAGAAGGAAAGAAGCACGATGCAGGAATGTTAACAGACTCTGGGCTGTTAAACAAGCTACAGCAGTATGCATTTTCTACAACCGGCAGACCCATGTCCGTTTATGGTGACCCGGCATATCCACTTAGAGTGCATCTACAGGGCCCTTTTCGTAATGCCGTCCTAACGCCAGCCATGCAAGCGTACAATAGATCAGTGAGCACAGTCCAGACATCGGTGGAATGGCTGTTTGGCGACATTGTTAATTATTTTAAATTTGTCGATTTTAGAAAAAACTTGAAGATAGGGCTCAGTGCTGTTGGAAAGATATACATTGTTTATCAGGGTTCTTGCGGAGTCTTAAAAAGTCTTAAAAAGTCTTAAATATTTGTTCAGAAGTATTTTTCGTTTCTCATTCTCAAGTTCTTCAGATTGTATAAAAAATATTGATGAAAGCATAATTTGTGAAAGTTTGCGGATGGTTCAGTAATCGTTTTCCACACCAGCCGTCGAACAGAACGATCACATGTGCCCGTTATCATATACTATTGGTCTGCGGATGTCGTCATTTAGGATCACGTGATAAAGCTCGAAGGAATATTGGGTCTTAAATTTTACAAATTTAGGTCTTAAAAAGTCTTAGAAAGGTCTTAAATTTGCTGAGTTGTTAGCTGCAGGAACCCTGTAGAGGTCCCATCATGCTTTGCGATCTGGGTATTGCGCTTTTCACAAGTCAGCCTATTTTGAAATAGCTGTAAACAAGTTGGGTCCCAAGGGACTAACTTCAACTTCCGCTTCTGGATAAGGAACTCTTTTCTCTTTTCCTTCACTAGTTTCACTGTTTATCCAAAGCGAAAACTCATTTTATTCTTTAGCTGTTAAAAGTTTCACAAACCAAACATTTCATTTGGGATCTGAAGGCTACTTGCTGTTGAATAAATTGTTTAATTAATGTCAGTCTTGTAAATTTGAGCCATATAAACTTTCATTAATCTGCCTGTGTACATGTAGGTTCAGACTGGTACATTAAAGTTTTAATAAACTATTTGTACTGTATTTGTTTCAGAAAGGAGGCAAGACAGCATACAAAACTGTCAGCTTTGCTGGGTACGTTGGAGTGATTTCTGGAATGAAACCAGTAAGTTCTTTAAAATTAAATAATTTTAAATATCCATTGGCACATGTAACAAGTTTAAGACAGTTATGTGAAAAAGTTCTATATAGCTAATTGCAAAAGAGGAAATTTTCAATTAATATTCAAAATGTATATTAAGCAGGGTTCGTGTGTGCCTCCTGGAAAAGACCTGGAATGTGCTTTTTTTCTTTCTGGAAACTCCCGTCATAGTCCTGGAATTTTGGACTGACTGCTAGAGAAGCAGTCCTGGAAAATTGAAATATAATCTCAGAATTAATAAAGGCCCTGATCAGACATGACCTGACATCCTTTTTGCTTTGTTTACATTTTGGTTTCATCAAATCCGTTGAAAAAAAAACTTTCTGTAATCCAACATTATTAAGGGGGCATTTCACCTTTACATCATATTATGCTGATATCTCGGCTTCAGTTTAAAGAGTCAACATTTTGAATCATAGGGACTTAGTACCGTAGTTTGTAGAGAGTCGCAAATATTTTGAGACTTTTTGGAGATAATTGGGAGGAAAAAAGACGTTTTAAAAATTGTTGATTTTGAAGGAATTTTTAATTATTTTGGATTTTAAGTAAGTTTAAAATTAATTTTTTTAGTTAATATTTAATGGACAAACACTAGCTGGCAGTGGCACTTGCTCGCTTAGGAAGAGTGTTTGTTGCGTTCGAAGACTTTTTTTTCACTTCTTGATTCTCCCTCCAATCCTCCTAATCACCAACAAAACTAGATTATTAAACTTACATGTAAAGTCTCGTCAAGATCTGATTCCTTTTAAATACGTTGACTTGTTTGTTTTGGCAGGGATTCCTCACTATCACCTTGAATGAAAGGTTCAACATTGATGGTGGCTACATTGGTATGACATGTCATTGAATTTTGTTCTGATAAAGACTCTGCTTTTTGAAAACTCAGTAACTATTTTCTGTAATAATTAAGATATATCAGTACACCTTTAATCAGTGAAATATAATAATTAATTTTATTTACTGCCGGCATTTTAAAAAGGAAATTTTGTTAAATTTAAAGGGAATTGTAATGTTGTGATGAGTTCACTTGTCCACACAGAATACACACAAGTCGACATGTACAGAACACTTGTCTTACACTTACAAGTTTTATACTTACATTTATCTACATTTATAGAGTACTAGTACACTTGTTTGCATATAAAGTACCGTACTTACGCTTGTCTGCATTGAGCACACTTGTCTACATAGAGTACTGTCTTACACTCTCTCAAAATAGTATATCCGCATGTATATTACAGGTAAAGGTCAACAGCCCACACCGTGTACTAGGGAGACTAAGCACCACGTAAACGTGAAACGGCAAACGGCAGAAATGATGTCGCAACTAAATTTTCTAATGGACCAGCATGCATAACAGTCCATTTTCCCTACGAAACTTCATATTTTCGATCCTTTAGAGAAGATAGGGAATGTTATGCAGTCTTAGCAAACGTCACTGCGAAGAATTTTGTGTCTATTAAATTTCTATTCCTGCCGTTTCACGTGTACGTGGTGTTTTTAAAATCTCTCTACTGTTTCGACTGACTGTCGATCAACACTTCACCAACACCCCACTGACACTTCCAAACTGAAGATGGCGAAACAAGTCGATACACATCTTCTATGTTTGTTTGACAGATTCAAGATAAAAAGATCATATGAACTATAATTCCTGTCCTTTTACAGTGGAAGACCGCCTTACAGCCACCTCGTTAATATGGTCACCTCGTTATTACAGCCACTTCTTTTTGGCCTGGTGAAGTACCCATACATTTTCTTAAAGAGAAGCCTGTTAATGCAGCCACCCCGTTAGTATGGCCAGCAGCCACATTCTGAAACCAAAGCATGCATTCTATATAAGGTCAAACAAGCCGAAGTGTCAAACTTAAACGAAAATAAATCTTAACAAACAATAACGATATTCTTTCTTATTGGAAGTGTCTGTTACATGTCATGTCGTTGTCTTTTCTTCACAAATTCAGATAACACGACACTGAGAAAGAACAACAAAAAATGACAAACAATAACAGCCATTAAATTGCAAAGTGATGATGTTCAACATAATGATAATGCCGCTAATGATGAACTTCCTGCTGCAATACCGAAACTTGCCTCTTATCAAGAAACATGAAATTATGTGGGGTACGAAGAATGGGTACACTCGTCCGAAAAAATTGGTATATGCCCCGAGCGGGAATCGAACCCACGTCTCCCTCTCAATGTGGGGTACACCATTATGAGGCTTTACACTGTACTTACCTGCACATCTGCCACAGTGTCTGCATGGAATACACGTCTCTGTTCATAGTACAAGGAACAATAGTTTTCCTTACTGTATACTATTTTGGGTAAAAACATTCTTTTCGGCAAACTGCTCAAAAAACTAAAATGTTTGATTTTAGTAAATTGCCTGACTTGCCACTAAAACCTGACAGTTGCTATGTAACTTACAGTAAACAGTACCGAGCAGTATAGTGACATACATGTACTGTACATGTAATTATAACAAGCACATCAAAATGGCCACAGTCTTATGGAATTTGTTTTATCAACAGAAACACTGAGGGTACAAATAGCAATAACTACACGCTACCCCACCCTGTATGGTTTTTAGGGCTAACAGGTGTTTCCTTGTTCTACATGCCAGGTATTATTGAGTGGCTGTTGGGCAAGAGGAGTGCTAAGTGGTCCAGCTTCTTGGCAAGAGATGTTCTTGCAAATGCCACAAGGTTAGAGAAGAACAGTTGTTGTGGACACATTATGATCAAGAGTGCTATAGATGCTTACTGCCCATTGATCGTTTTAAAACTTGCAGTTGTTTTACTAATTAAAATGTTTTGCCAACCTGTCATAATTCTAGCTTGTATTTTCGTTAGAGTTATAGTTTAGATTGTTTCTTTTGATTAGTTTTACATAGGTTTTTGGAAATCTAATAGTTTGTCGTTCGTAAATAGACAATAGGACAAGGTGTCCCATTCTAGGCCTATCTCACACAGAACAAAAAAATATACATTAGAATGCAGATAAACAAATGCTAAAAACAAAAAGCAATATCGTAATTACAGTACAGTGTCAGCATGAGCACGCCTTCAAGGGGTTAATTTGGTGGCATTTCGGGCAGACAATTTTTGTAAGATCTTATGTTGTCTGCATCAAACACTTTGTACAAACAGGAAAAGTACAGTACAATGTTTAACAATATCAAGTAAAGAGTTCCACAATTGTTGGCAATGTCCTGGCTATCTGATATTTTGTCAATTTGATATGTTGAACAAAATGCAAACATTTTGCTTAAAATAAAAACTCAAATTTGTGCAGTGCGATTAATTACAAGTACATAATGTTATTTTTGTTACAGTTACGCACAAGCACATGAGATGCTTACCAAGTCAGAAGTGTTAGCACCTGTTTACTACATTCTTGGTGGAAACAAATCAGGGGAGGTGAGAGGGGCTTCAGGTGTAGGGAGGTGTGGGGAGGTGT
>JAOEHT020289461.1:0-10340 GCA_025448195.2 Parazoanthus atlanticus
ATGTGCCGCTGGATTGGGTCGCAATTTCACGACTTGATTGACTATAATGGGGTTGCATTTTCAATAGAGCTACTTGAATGGGGTCGCACATTTTCGGGATTTTGGGAATAAACAATTCTTTTAAATAGGGATATAAAATGGGAAGATTGGCGGTAAAAGTTGTTACCGTATTTTATTAGTGCTGTTGTTTTAATATTTAACAATCGGTAACCTAGCTAAAAGGCTTTATAAGGTAGATGCATAAACAAAAAGTGACTAAGTTGGGATCACGAAAACTACACTTGTCCAAAAGTGACTAAAATGGGGTCTATAATTGGCCACAGAATGGACTATCATGGGGTAGGGGTTCTGAGAGGACAGCGGCACAGACCCAGCAAAAATTAACCAAAGTATCCCCTCAGCCAGGCGTTGAAACAACATTGAAATATTTCCTTGTCGCAGATATTTACAAGGAATTGTTAAATTTGGTTTGAAAACTATTTTTCGTAGGTGTAATAAAGAAAATATAGTACTTAAACTATCTTAACTGCGAGATTTTTCGATTATTTATTTATTATTATTAACTATTCGCATTTTAATACAATCGTTAAGTATTCGGTAACGGATATATAGTATATAAGCATTGTAATTTCTGTGTAGCTTTTACGATATGTGGGTTCCATATACTAGCGAATTCAATAACATAGCTGCAATCTGCAGTTGGCATTTTGTACAAATTTACCGACTCAATAAAAGGTCAATTTATGTCCCGTTTCGTCTTCTTGGTTCTAAGTTAGCAGGCATAGAATTTCCACAAAGCGATATGACTGCATCTAGACTTGTCTGATATATATGCACTACCCTAAAGTCTGCAATCACATGTGCGAGAAGCAAGTTTCATACAAGTATTCTCCTTTGCTACGAGGGCGAGTTTTGCTTAAAAAATGCATGTGAAGCTGAACAGCTAGATGGTTAATAGAATAAAACAAATTCCTTTAGGTTAAATGAACGTATATGTTGTTATATAAGATATATCTTTGAGCTTTGCAACACCACAGTTTTTATGCTGTTAAATGTTAATGTATTTCTCAAACTCGGTAATTACTATGTCGAAAATGAAACATACGTTGACTTAAACCATTTATTTTAAAAAAAATTGAATAAACATTTCTATTTTGATTTAATTTTGTGTGAAAAAAAGGAAGTAATCAACATTAATAATGTTCCGTTTTCTCCATGTTCCAAGTTTCCCTGGTTTTCTAGGTTTTCCAGGTTTTCCAGATTTTCCTTGTTTTCCTTGCTTTCACTGCTCCTGGTTCGTCAATGCCGGCTACTGCAGCTTTTTCACTCTTACTGTGATCGCTAACAAAGCAATTCCTTAAATTTGTACTCGGTTGGTATGTTTTTTTCTGAGGGTGTTTGTTGTTGCTTTTTGCTCCATCAGAGAGCTACTACAAGAAACAGCAACATAATAATAGTAATAATATATAATGATAACGACAATGATAATGATAATGATAGTGATAATGATAACGATAATAACGACAATAATAATATCTGTACCTATAAATTAATTTGCCCTAAGTTCCGTGGTTTCAATGTCTATACCGCCTGTTCTTGTTAATTCTTGTAAGTTCGTGTTCTTTTTCTTCTGTTCTTGACATTTTAATTTAGGGTGTAATTATGGGGAGGGTTTCCTGCTGTCTTATTGGGGAGGGTGTTGGGTGCTAAAACCTTGTAGGGGACCTTGTGTCCTTTTGTTTTGTGCACCTCGTGCTCTGCACGAAATCCGGAAGTAAATAAATAAATAAATGATAATAATATAAAACAACTTTATTTTAAGACGGCGGCAATTAACAGTCGTTCAACTGATAAAATATTCCCCCCCGGCGGCGGCCCCCTTAGTATAAAATACAACATACTTTTTTATAAAACACTTAAACTTGTATATACAATTACAGGAATGCAATAACATTTCTAACTAGATATTAAATAAAAGTAAAGTTGCTAACTAGGTATTTAATCGAAATAATATTACTAAAAGACAAAAGCAACATATCCCGATTTTCTTATTTGCCACAAGCAGTCTTCTTACAAACTCGATATATTTTATTGATTACGGTCAAGTAGGTTTGTCCAAAACAGTCAATCCTCCTCTTATTACAGTGTATATTCAGATCAGATTTACAGAGATATAGTATAAGCTTAGGAGCTGACCACTGGAAAAGTGATGGGGGAGGGGGATTCGTGCAAGGCAAATAGACCTGAAAAAATTCCTGTACGGGGTAAATGCCAAAAAACAACTCCTGCTGAGCGAAGTTAAAAAGATACCATTCATACACTAAGTTAGTATGAAAACAAAGTTTAGCTTCACTTTATGCAGAGTATCGAAAATTGCACAGCGTACATTCCATAATGTCAATCAAATTTAATAATTATGATGTTTTCACTTTTAACCATGTGTTGGAGCTGGACCTTGTCCAAGGTAAGAGCAAAAGTGAACATCTCTACAACTACCGCAAAAATCTCTAATAAGCCCCCCGTCTAGAGCTTCAAGGCTTCCACCCCCAGTGGCTTCTTCATCTCATACTGCGTTTATGTCCGAAGTGCTTTACTGTGTTAATGTATTTGAAGTAGATTCACCTGTATCAATTTTGGCGAGTCATAGTATGTGATATAGCACAGGGTGGCATCAAACTCAATGTACATGTATCTCTATGCTACAAAAACAAAGTCAAAAATTGACATCAAGTAATTCGGTGAAGGAAACAAATTATTCAGCATTGACACTGCAGAATATGTACAGATGCTTACTGTAAAATAGAATCCAGTTTTTGCTTATTTATACATCTTCATATGTTAGAAAGTTACGTATAAAATTATTTTATTATATATAACAAGATGTCTAAAACATACAGAGCTGAACATTATTATATTCTAATGTTTGTAAAACATAAAATAAAGCCAGCTGAAGTTTTTGTAAAGTAAAAAACTGTTTACATTTTGGAAGTTCTTACTACCAATATTACTAATACTTTTAAATTGACGAAAGATCATTGCAGTGATAAATCAAAGCAATGTATTCAGTTGCTTTTTAGAAAAAGCCTGAAAAAGATTTGAACCCACAATCTCCAGTGCGGTGCTATATAACCTGCAGTTCAAACCCACCACTTGCATACTATATAATATTATCTAGATGTATGGCATTACACTCAAGTTCCTCTAAGAAACAAACCCTGAATATAAAATTTAAAAAAATATAATCCCGTGAAAGTGCCTTCCAATTTTAATGTCCAGATTTAACAAATACATCTCAGCAAGACACAAAAATCTGTGTCTTGTTTATACAATATTTTCGTGAGGTCAGTACTCCAGGAAAAAAAATTCGTGCAGAGCAATTGATGTCAAAAAAAATTTCCTGCAAACCAGATGAATTGGAAAAAAGCAATTATGTGGAGGTAGTTACTTTCCCTTTTCAAAACAGTCGTAAACATATTTCAATATTGTTTTCGTAAGTATTTGGAGGGGGATCTGACTGTTTGCATCTAAGAGTTGTATATTAAGAATTATTGTATTCACTTATGTTATCGATCAGTTGCTTTCTTAAATTATCATAAAACTAAAACTCATTGAACTGAAAACTATTTTTCGTCTTCGTTTTAGAAGTGCATCTCTTCTTGTAGGATACATGGGTGGATCAACCTTCCCTTTCCAATAATTAGTTCAAACGGATCCAACATGTTGGTCCGACATCCTCCAACATTGTTGAATCCAACGTCCGTTTGAATCTTCTCTTCAAGCATCGTCCAACATTGTTGGACCAACATTGTTTAACGATGTTAAATCCGTTTGAACGGGCAATAGTTCACAATTCTGTTAGTGCTATACGGTGGTTTAGGGTTTTTACTTCATTGAGGAAGCATTCCAGTGCTGTATCCTATTCAGAGGTACGTAGAGTTCTGAATTTGTTTCCCTTATGGGAGTTATTTCTAGAGGCTCGAAAGGCTTTCCTGTCTTTCGATATCCCATTCTCGTACCCAGAGACAACGGTGCCCACGTTATAATTGGCAGCGGTAATACGTCGCGCCGTAACAAGAAACCGCTGTCAACCTCAACGCGGGCAATGATTAAAGCCGTGTGGCCTCCGAAAGCTCTGGGAACGAGAATGTCGATATGAAAAACGTTTTGCGAAAAGTTTATTATTGTTACCTTGCTCACCGTGTGAAGAGATACCATTTTAGCCTTATTCTGCCCTAAATAATCCAAAAGAATCGATTAATATCTCTGTCAATATCACTTGATACTAATGAGCAATACTAGGCCTAGATGTTATGCACCGATCTATCACAATACTGTAGTGTAAGTGGGATACTTGAACTGAAGCAAGAACCTCTGTTCGAATTCCCCACCAGGGGCAATCGTTAACGATCAAAAGAGTGGCTTATTCGCTGTAAAACCTGTTAGAAATTTTTTAAAACGGTCAGATATTCCCACCTCGGGTATACTTAATCGCTGTGAAACCCCTCACATATGCCCGGCAACGCAACTCCCTCCCCCTCGTCCCCCTCTCATCCCCCTTCCTGCTTAACATTTATAGATTTCATTTTTAATAGAATGTAATATACGGATGATTTAACGTGGATAAATAAAGTTTATGTATGTAAGTATGTAGATGCACTATTCCCTAGAATCGAGGAAAACAAATGAAAGAGCGGCAAAGCTGCGAGCAAGTCGGCGGATCGTGGGCGCAAGAAGAGACTGCTCGCAGTCTACATGTCAATTGAGTTTTTCTTTACCTCAGCCAGCTCCGTTTGTAATAAAATAAAACGGCTGTGATATAAACACGCAAGAAGTTGTAAAGCACTAGAGAAGAGAATAGGAGGAACACGAGGCGAAGTCGAGTGTTTCCCTTGCTTCTCGGGTGCTCTACAACTTGTGGAGTGTTTATATCACAGTCTCTAGACACAAGTAGCCGTTTTATAAGGCTCAGTTTAAATTGAGTGTCTTTTGCTTACTTTGCCATCCATTAGCCAATCAGCGTGCGCGTTGTATGTGCCTTATTATATAAATAACAACAGACATGTGAATTATCTACGTTAAATACACCCTGCATAAAACTTACTTTTACTTAAGTTGTTTTTAAAAAATGACTCATAATTATACGGATCAACTGTTAAGTTTTTACAAGTACATTTTCCAATTGTGGCCACTTTTGACGAATTAAATTGAGACTCTAGATCTAGATGTTTTGAGAAACTCAATCACCCATCTATTTCAGTTTAAAAATAATAACCACTGCATCATCTGTTCAGACCTGTTTAGAAACGTCACAAAAACTTCACAGGGTCCTTAACAACCGCAAGTGCAACGTATGCACAATATTAGAAGATTGAAACTAACAAGAAAAATGATGTCCTCAAGTTGTCAATTTTCAGTAAAGAGCTATTCTGAGCAGCTACTTTTGAAGATGTCAGAGTTGAGAGATTCTAGAACACTAACCGATGTTTCCCTGGAGGTTGGTGGAATGTCTTTCGATGTTCATCGAGTTGTGCTTGCTGCTAGCAGCGAGTTTTTCCATAGCTTGTTTACAAGCGAAATGCGGGAGAAATCTGAGGAAAGCATTACGCTAAAGGGCAGCTTTGTTACCCACGCAGCTTTCCGGATCATCCTGGACTTCGTGTACAAATCAGAACTCAACATTACAGAGGAGAACGTCTTAGACGTGCTTGTAGCTGCCGACTACCTACAGATGGAGAGTGTGGTTAAAGGATGTTCGGACTTTGTTTCCGAGGTGGTTGTCAGGGAACAGTTGAAAAAGATGGATATTCGGAGCTTGCAAAGGGTAATAATACTACAAAGACCAAACTAATTACAGAATTGAATAAACAATCTATACCTTGATAACTTCTCGGTGTAAAAACGATTACGGTAAATACACTAGAACTGCACTAAAAGTAGCCGGAAAAATACGAAAATTCTAGTTACATCACTACAAGCATGTCTGAACAGGAAACCTGATCAGTTTTAAATACCTGTAAACGAGCAAGAGGTCACCTGTCCATTGTCTCAATATGTGGTAAAAGGCTTCCTTTGGTTTAAGTAATTTTGTTCTCTCACGTTCCTTTTAGGTGATCTGGCCTGTGTTAGTCAGTGTGGATTTTGTACGCCATAAAGTTTACGTTTGATAGTTTTGGTCTAAAGGTAACCATACAGTCGATCTGTTTTTGTTGTTTTACATAAGCCGGACGTGAACGTTTTACTTGCTCAGTCATGCAAGCTCAGTCTACCCCGAAGAACTTTGAAGCTTTGCTACTTTTAGCTTTTCAAAATATATTCATGCTGATGACAGACTCAAACAGTACAGGTACTGATGTAGGTCGGTAATTATCTGGAGCAGATTTCGAGTGGTGTAGCTTTATATGGCTACTATACCTGTATTGAGTATGCAGCATTCCGGAAAAGCCTCTTACATAAATTTGACTTTCTAGTACACATAAATAAATCATGACATCGGCGGAGCCGGATTTCCGGAATTCTACTGTGGTTAGTTTCACTGGGTTTTCAATGGTCTTTCTGGTGCAGTTTGTGGACTTTGTGAGGTTGGTATACTATCGGTCACTAATACGGACCCAACTGTCATGAACAAAGCGTTCATTCATGATCATGCGGTTTGCATGCAGTATCATCATGCTGAGTGAATAATTTAGACAACTATTCCGCGAAACTTGTATAGATTCTTGGAATTATTGTCCAAACAAGAACTTACTGCATTCACCTAAAACAATTGATTCTTCATTTTCACTATCTAAAAGCATTACTAATATTCAAAGGATATCAACTATTTTCAGCAGTAAAATTTTCAGTTGTTAAGTTAAATTGGTTTGGTTTTGGGCTTGTTGACTTAAAGGAACACAAGTTTATATATTTTCCTTCTTAGCCTCAGTGACTTTCTCATTATCTGTTACAAGTAGCAGTTTGTTCAAAACAGGTAATGAACATCGCTCAAGGGCACAGTTTCCTTGATCTCCACGACAAAGTCTTCCACAAGATCGCTTTGGTTTTCAAGAAAGTCACCGAGTCCGAAGAGTTCTTTGAACATATTGAGGCCAACAATCTGTTGGATTTGCTACAAAGGAACGACCTGACAGCACCATCCGAGACCTTCGTGTTCAAGGCAGTCATAAAATGGATCTACTGTGATAAGGAGGAGAGACTGAGCGAAGCGGCCAATCTGCTAGGAGCTGTGAGACTTGGGCTGGTGGACAATACGGTGCTGAGAACTGAGATGAATAGAGCGGAGTTGTGGGGGAATTGAAGAATGTCGGTCCATTCTTCTAGAGCTTCCTTCGGTAAAGAGTGAGCCACGAATTATGGCACCTGTAAGTGAAAGTGCATCTTACATGATAATAATGATATTAATTCTTTAACAATTAGTCCTTCTCCACATTTTTATGTTTAATGTCGTCCGACCGACCCACAATTTTGGACATTTGAATAAAAAAAAAGAAGTAACAACAAATATAAGAGAGAATACCCGTTTAGTATCACAAATGCTCATCCAGTTTCTATCAATCATTCATTGTCAAGTGTCATTACTGAGAACTCATCCTTAAGTGGACCTTCAACAGTCATTACTAACAAAAATTTAATTTAATTTATAATTGAGGCTGGTGTCTTTTTGATATTAGTCTTTTAAATCTTGATCATTGCACGTTTCTTTCTTGGTATCAAACTTTTAAAAAGAAGCTGTTCACCGAAATCCTTTTCTCACTTTTTGCAAAGTCTGACATTCTCTTCGCATTTGTTAGGCAACGATTATGTTTAAATGGATCTTACTAGAGGGGAATAGAGGTTGGAGGTCTTATTAGGTGGGGAGCTTAATAGAAGTTAGGGGACATATTAGAAGGTAGCACATATTGATAAAGGTTGGGAGTCTTATTAGATGGGGAGCTTAATAAAAGTTGGGGACTAAACAGATGGGGAGCTTAAAAAGGTTGGGGTCTTATTAGATGGGAAGTATAGTAGAGGTTGGGGGATTCATTAGAAAGGGAGCTTAATGGAGGTGGGTTGTTTTATTAGATTGGAACTTAGTAGAGATTGGGTAACTTATTAGATATGGAGCTTAATAGAGGTTGGGGTTCTTATCAGCTGGGAAACTTAATAGAGGTGGAGGGTCATATTAGATGGGGAGCTAAATAGAAGTTGGGATCATATTAGAGGGGAACTTAATGGAGGTGCGGGTCTTCTTAACAGAGGTTGGGGCTAATTAGATGGAAAATGGGTCTTATTAGAAGGGGAACTAATTAGAGGTTAGGGACCTTATTAGACGAGGAGCTTAATAGAGATTGGGATCTCATTAGATGGGGAACTATGCATAGGGTTGGGATTTTATTAGATGGAGAGCTTAATAGAGGAAATGTGGCATCAAAACATTTCTTATTTTCCTTTTTGAGGTGTTAATTGCCGTCAAACATGAGGCGCCATTAAAGTTTTACGACACAACAAAACAGCTGTGGCAAGAATTTGGAGAAAACATTCCAGCAAACGAGGCATGTCGGGCCGTGGTTTCCAATGATAACTACATCTATGTTGGAGGAATAAAGACCGTCTATCGATACAATATCCACAGTAATGCCTGGGACAAGCTGCCTTCAATGAGAAATTCTAAGAATGGCAAGTATCAGCTGCTTGTTCTGGGCGGTTATCTCTATGCGATCGGTCCTAATCCAGAAAGATACAGCTTTAGAGAGAAGAACTGGCAGCCAATAGCCGATATAATGCCAACCGAGAATGCCCTCGACAACAGTCTCACAGCCGCTGTAATCGATGACACCATTTATACAGTTGGAAGTAGAAGATCGAATGAAAATGCTCTACTTCATTGTTTTAATCCGTTAATGAACGAGTGGGAACAGAAAGCCACTTCTCTCAGAAATCGCATTAATGGCTGTGCCTTTGTGTGTAATGGCGAACTGAAAGTTACTGGTGGAAAAACGTACAACGAAAGATTTTGGGTTCCACTGGGAACCACCGAGTCTTATTGTAGAGACGGACAGTTGGTCACAGATAAAACAGAAGCGTATTGCTCTGGAAGACTCGTCATTTGCCTTTGAAGCTGACGACAAGATCTTCTTCAAACTGAACAATTTGGTTTTTGACAGCGGAATAAGAGTTTCCCCAGATGAAGTGTATTCGGTCAAACTGGACGAATGGAGTCCGACTGTTGCAGCATTCGACTCAGGTTCACTAATCACATGCACAACAGTGAAGATGAAAAAACGGCTTGGTGACGACAGGAAATGCAAGTCGCCTTAGCTCTTTTTGCTGGGAAAAGGTATTGGATGTAAGGGGAGGGGGAAGGAAGGCTCTCCACTTTGGACTAGCAAACAACTGAATAAAAACAAAAAAAGGAGCTCGGAGGTCATTGGCCAGTCATACTAGCCCCCACCTTGTACCCCTTCAAAAATCTTGGACCTTGATAGTCTCTGGGGGCCGTCAGAAAATCGATTTGTTGACGAATAACTTCCAATGGACGTTAAAGAGGGGGTTAGCCCTTCAGTAACGTCCAATGGACGTTATTAATGGCATTTAATGTAATGAATTTGAGTGAAATATTGTTACAGTTTATGAACTAAAGTGAGGTTTGAACAACGAACTTTCCGGCCCTGAAAAAACATGCTTTGCAGAACTGAATTTCTTTAAAATACTGTCATTTATATTTAAAAGGAAGTTTATCGATTTGCAACATTTGTTGTTTTTCCAAGAAATGTATGTAAACTATTCTGCTTCTGAACAAGTCTGCAAGATTTTGAATGATGACGTCATTTTGACCTTATGATTACGTCACATGTCATATAAAATATAAGTTGAACCCCGATAACTCGAACCTCCAAAGGAAATTGAAAAAGGTTCGAGTTATCGGGAGTTGGAAGAAAAGACCAAAAATCAGGGAACTAAAGGGGTTTATGCTTACATGTTTCATTACCAGAACATTTTAATAAACTTTGCTACAGGGTAACAATTTTTGAAAACAAAGCAAAACACTGGCTGCTTTTCAGGACTACATATTTAAAACACTTAGTAGTTATTTAGAAAAAATATTCTGTCAACAGTTCCTGGCGTTTAGCAGCTTGACGCAAACTGACAAAGGTAAATTTGTCAGACTAGAATATAAATGAGATTAAATTGAGTCTTCCGGTGAAACTGTAAAAATGAGGTTCGAGTTATCGAGGGTAACTTGATTATAAAGAAAAGTACCTGAAGGGAAGAATAACTTCGAGTTAGCGGGCAGTTCGAGTTACTGAGGGTAAAATTACAGTAGATATAAGAAGCAAATCCAAGGGAAATCAGTTTTACTTCGA
>JAOEHT020289547.1:0-18364 GCA_025448195.2 Parazoanthus atlanticus
CCGATCTGCTACCATTGCTGTGACAGCCCTGCAAATTGCCATCAATGCACTTCTGTGACATTTGTGTCACTAGCACCCAGTGTCACATTTGTGTCATGCCGCATCGCACAGATTCAAACTGTTTCCATTTTTCTCGTACTCATTATCGGTCCTTTTTATTGCTTAATTTAGTGAATTTTCAGTATGCACTGTTTAAATCTGCACTGTTCAAAGTTTTACTTTTTCTTTTAATGCTGCTACTGTTTTCATTACTATGCGATCTCTTCGAAAACAAATTTTCAGTCTGGAGTTCCGTTTTTCGCTCCCTTCATTCGAAGATGGTTTCAAATAAAGCCATAAATTTTTCGTTGGCTATGGAACTCAATTATCCTAAAAGCCGTGATCAAACTCGAGAGACTGACCATACTGCGTCAACCAAGCTCACAAACTTGCAAAAAGCAAGAACAGTTTGTCAAAAAGCAAGGGTTTAAACACACAAACATTTCTTATCTTGCTTTTCTTCGTAAACTGTGAAAGGCCAACTGCGTAATTTTTTGGTCGAAAAACTTGCCAGCGTTCGTCTCTTTCTAATCAACGTAAGGGTGTTATTGACATGATGACCTTTGCCAAACTTCAATGCTGTGTCTTGTTTTGTCGCCAAGTTTCTTTCGCTCTGTTTACAGTGTTTCACTGTAAACGAGTTCTCCCAGCCGCCATATTTGAACTGATCGAGTTGACTAATACCCAGTTGTACACGCTGCCAAATGGTCAATTTGGTTATGACGTGATAATAAAATAGAAAAGAAAGAGGAAAACTAGTCTCCTTCTTTTGATATTACGTCAGCTTTGATATTACGTCATCGTTTAATATTACGTTATCTTTGGCAGCGTGAAAAACTGGGTACTAGTTCAAAGCAACTCGATCAAATATGGCCAATAAAATTCATCTGATGCGAACACTATAATAGAACAGCAAACGGGGAAAACGATACTCTTGGTTACAAAACAAGACATAGCGGAGATTTGAGAACTTTATCAAGACAATAATTACATTTTCGCTGGCTATAAACCACAATTATTCTAAACTCCGTGGTGTGGTTGACGACTGCCCAACTCCAGACAACATGTTTGTTTCGAAAGCGGCGTAGTAATGACGTAACAATGTGATGGTAAGAACACAGGCAGCCCAAGCTTATAATAAGGTACTGTAAACAAGGTGGCCGCGAAATTTTGTTTGCTTCTGCAAATTCCTGGAATATAATTGTTTATGTGAAAATAAAGTTTGCATACCTCGAGTTTACTGTGTACTTGTGTGATATGTGCAATTTGATGGGAAGATTTGAAGCCATTTGGAGCGATGAAATAACTGTCGTTTCATTGCTCGAAATGGCTTCAGTTCGCCCCCAAACTATGCAGAACACACAAATACACGGTCAACTTAAGGTGTGCAAGCTTTAGTTTCTTGTCTTTCCTAGGAGGCAGCAACAATATAATATTCTAGCATAATATTTTAGGAATTTTCAGAAACGAATAAGTTCTCATACAAAGTCTTACAGTTCCGTGGCCATCTTGTTTATAACTTCTTACTCGTATTATAACTTTAGGCTGCCTGTTGGTAAGGACAATTTTACCTTTATTAACTCGACCAGCAAAACCCCACTACTCTTACTGAGTAACATGATTTGCGAATTGCTAGGGTTATCTTTAATTATACATCAATTGTCCTTTTCCCATTCAGAATACCAGTAAGCACTTTAACGTTACCTAATAACAAGAATATACCCAATCAGAGTTCAGTTGTTTGCACATATTCCATGTATTTGGGTTATCTTGGTCTTCATAATTTTAAACAATCTAAATGATTATAATTCTATTTTAGCTCCTCTGACTCTTAATTTAAAATAATCTAATGACGATAAATTTCTTTAAAAAATCACTAGTAGAGCAAAGCAACTTGTGGTTGATTTGGTGAAATGAGGGCGATCCGTAGTCCAAACCATTTGCTTCTCATAATAACCATTGAAAAATAACGAAAAGAGAATGTGCAAGCGGCTGTTCAGGGTTAAACAAGAAACTCGAAACTGGAGCTTGAACGGGGAGTAGCTGCAAAATGATGTCATTGCTTCTGCAAAAACAGATTTTGCTGTTCCTTTCGATTATCTGATTAATCGAAACTAACAACAATTACTTTACGACATCGGATTTGTTACCGTCACACACGGAGATTGAAAAATAGCGCCCGGTTTCATTTCCCAATCGTATTTTCAGTGAAGGCCTTGGTTATCTGACTGCACGAAACAATTTCAGACAGAACAAAACATTACTAGACAATGGAATGGCGCTAAAACTTGTCGGTTATCTGGAACAGTAAATGAGATTCAGCCTGTTTTCGAGTTTCTGTTTAAAAAATCTAAATCTGTCTTAAAATAAAATTAATTCTGATTAACTCAGCGTGTTTGCCATTGGCCATGTCTGTCGACAAACTAAAGCGTGATTCGTCGAGTCTTCTCTTGCTAAACCGGGCAAAAACAATCTTACTAAACTCACGAAAGAGCTCGCGAAAAAACAAGTTAAGCCTCGTTCACACTTGTGAGTTAAGTATATGCATTAGCATAAGAATAAGAAATTTAGGTAAAAGGAAAGGCTGGGCAAAGTATTACCAAGTGTGAGACGCTCACACCAGTGTCCCTTTGTCTTTTCCTTTGTTATCTAAATGTCTTCTGCTTGTGCTTATGCATATCTCACAAGTGTGCAGCAGGCTTTATCATAGTACATGTTGTGAAAAGTAACTTATTATTGTTACCTGTTTCCGTTTTAAATTGAGAAATTTCCTCTTTCTAAAAGGGGACAAGAATACAGCTGTTTTGAAAAGATACAAGAAAACTAACGCTGTTCAAATTCTTCAATAATTTTGTTTGACCAGACTGGCCAAATGGAAAATACTCTTGGCTGATAGTTAATTATTTTTGCATGAAAGTCTTTGACTAAAGTTTGGAAATTAAATATACAAACAAACTTTAGTCGCAAACACTAGTACCATATTTCTATAAAAATGTCTAGTGAGTTCATCGTAACGTACTACTGACATCATACTCCTGAAAATGCACTACAAACCAATAATAGATTATAATTTAATTGGAAGATGTTTTTAAAACTTGTATTGACTTTCGTTTGTCATAAACATTGCATAGTAATAACCTCTAGGTATTTTCTGTTTGAACTGCGCTAAAGAATAGGCTGTGTGACAAACTTACCAAAGGTGGGGGAATTATAGTTTCAAATGTGTCAATAACTGTTAGTAGCTCGTGCGTGGCCTGAGCACGAGATGACAGATACGTGCAAAGAAAAGACGCCTGGGAGAAAACAGTTGGAATTACTATTCGTCAATTTCTTCTACCTGGCTTCTTTTTGTGCGCGCGTTTTTCATGCCAGATCGACTGCGCTCTTGTAACAAAACTCCCCGATTCGGGGACTTAGTGAGTCTGTCACACATCTAAGGAATGAGGAGCTTAATGTTGTGTCATGCAGGACTGTGTGTTCACGAGTAAACTGACAGAGATATTCATGTTTCAACAGAGCGATCAGTTGTTCGCGTTTGGGTTCTTCCGTCTGTTCAGGGCGCTGCGTCTCGTCAAACTGTTGAACCAAGGTTCTGGTATCAAAACACTGCTCTGGACCTTTATCAAATCCTTCCAGGTGAGTCGTTGTGACGTAATAGTAACAGTAACAGTGACAGTGACAGTGACAGTGACAGTGACAGTGACAGTGACAGTGACAGTGACAGTGACAGTGACAGAGACAGTGACAGTGACAGTGACAGTAACGGTGACAGTGTTAGTGACAGTGACAGTGTCATTGATAGTAACAGTTACAATTACAGTAACAATGACATTGATAGTAACAGTAACAGTGACAGTGACAGTGACGGTGTTGTTGATAGTGACAGTGACGGTGTTGTTGATAGTGGCAGTGACAGTGTCGTTGATGGTGACAGTGACAGTGTCGTTGATAACGACAGTGACAGTGTCGTTGAGTGTGACAGTAAGAGTGACAGTGACTGTGACAGGGACCGTGACAATTACGGGAAAGAAAGGAGCACCTATTAGTGGTCCTTACAAGTATACTACTGCCGAGTCAGTCAGTAGCACAAGGAAATCGAAAGAAAAATCAACAAACGCTACATCGTATGACCATCAGTGGTGCTGTATGAAATACATACATACATTTCAGGTGCTCCCCGCGGGGCTTTTTAGCAACCTTTACAGCAAGTATATATATGGTTCAGTGATTGAGGGTCTTAGCCAGACCGCTATCAGCGGCTTACAATGTCGACACAATGATTTCAGTCTGAGACATTAAGTTACGCCCTCAGTTAACAGACCACAACACCGGGATTACCCTACTCTTTTCGAGAAGTGCGTGGGTTCTTTTAAGTCTCCCGATGGAATGTCGAGAGACTAGACCAACGGCTTAACGTCCCTGTCACGGACGGTATGGCGAAAGGAGGTCACCCAACGTTCAACCCTCAACCAGGCCGGGGATTGAACCCGGGGCCTTCTGGTTGCCAGTCAGAGATCTTGCCAACTGCGCTAATCTCACACACATGATGACATGACATAATGACATGATATGATATAATATAACCCGATATATTATATGATATAATAAAGTATGATATGGTAAGGTGTTGTTTGGCGTGGCGTGGCGTAGTGTGGTATGGTACAGCATGGTACGGTATAACATGGTATGATATGATATGGTATGGTTTGGTATGGTATGGTATGATATGATATGGTATTGCCACATGCATAATTACATGATAAGTTCTGGAGGGCTTTTTATTGTCTCGTAGCACGGTTGCGCATGTTGATGATACAAATGTACAAAGGAAATACTATTTTTTCTTCCAGGCGTTGCCCTATGTAGGCCTGCTTATCATAATGATGTTCTTTATTTATGCTGTGGTTGGAATGCAGGTATGTTGAGCCGTTGCTTCTACGATGTCTTTTGTGAAGATATTTCACGATTAATTTTGCTTGAATATTATAGCAAGGATTCCCCATATTTCGCTGTTACAGTAATAATACAATTTTTTTAAATTTTTGCTTTAGTATTGCAGTTTTGGTTGAACAAAGTCGGCTGTTTTTAAACTTGAACATAACATTTTCGACAATACATAACGAATCCCAGATGTTGGATTTGTGACGTCCTATCAATAGTTTGGTATTAACCTATTTAATTAGCTCACCAGTTTTGGCTTTGATTGCATTATACTTTCAAAGCTATAGGCAGTGGACTCTTTCCGCCCCCTCCCCTCCCCTCTCGGTCCCGATGAATAGAGTTAAGAATGCCCGAGTGATGTCACCAATTTCATCTGTATGTGTCAGGTGTTTGGTCGCATTAGTAAGGACAACGGAGGCGCAATAAACAGGAATAACAACTTCCAAACGTTCCCACAGTCGCTGTTAGTGTTGTTCAGGTACGATTAGCTTTCATTGTTGTATATTAACGCCTGTCGTTGTATTTTAACGCCTGTTGTTGTACCATATCTACGACTCGTCAGCTCAGTTTTCGCCGAGGGGCATCCGTGTCAGGGAACAAAATTCAATTGTAGGAAACCAATACAAGACCATAATTTTACCCCTTTGTACAGGTCCGCTACTGGTGAGAATTGGCAGCAAATCATGCTGTCTTGTGTCAACACACCAGACGTCAAATGCGACGTAGAGGCAGACCCCAAGGGCGATATCTGTGGCACGGACTTTGCCTACTTCTACTTTGTCACATTCTATGCTATCTGTTCCTTCTTGGTAAGCACTAGACTTGTTTGGTTATTAAATGTTGTTAAGCATTTGCTATATGTTGCTTTCTTTTAAACTGGACGAAAAGTTTGCTTATTTCTAAGTCATCATAAGCATTTTTTATACTCCTCTTATTATTTCAATATTGTTAAACGTTTACTGTTTGTATGTTTTTTTGTGAATTGTCATATTCTACGGTTTAGTGATTTAAATGTGGCAAGATGAAGTGCTGTACAAGTATCCCAAGTAATTCCTTCTGAGCGATAGCTTTAGAGGGGAATGGGCCCTCACGGAAAAAGAGCAAAAAGCTTTAACCCCGTTGGGATTCGAACCCACGACCTCCGGAACAGATCACTGTTGTTCTACTAACTGAGCTACAAGGCCAGATGGGAGCTCGTCGTGGGTAATTAAGATGGTAATAAGCAGTAATTAACATGTAAGTGAGGGGTAGCCAGTAAGGTTTGGCCGCTTAGCATTAATATACAGATATAGTGATTTAAATGTGGTAAATTGAAGTGCTTTACAAATATCCCAAGTAATTCCTTCTGAGCGATGGCCCTAGAAAGGAAATTGGCCCTCACAGAGAAAGAGAAAAAATCTCTCGCCCCAGTGAGATTCGAACCCACGACCTCCGGAACAGATCACCGTTGCTTTACAAACTAAGCTACAAGGCCAGATGGGAGCTGGTCGTGGGTAATTAAGATGGTAATAAGCGGCAATGCATGAACAAGTCACTATATCTGTTTATTAGTGCTGAGCGGCCAAACTTTCTGGTTACCTCCTCACATACATCTTGTACGGTACCCTGCTTTTATATCCTGCTCGACCAAAGCGAGAGAGAGGCTCTGCCGAAAATCGTGTCGTTAGAACTGCATATCCAAATCACGCCATACTCAAACTGGCTTTAAGCCGACTGGCTCGTAACAAGTGAAACATACTTAAGAGCTGTTTTACAAGTAAAACTGGCGCTTGCTCGACAGAAAAAAAAAGACACTATTTCGGTATTTTAGAGCCAACTATCCGTGTTGTTTGAGCGGGAAAACATAGGCTTTGTCAGCAAGGCAATTCTACGGTTGTCTGTTCCATAAAGTCGCCAAAAATGAGCTACATCCTTCTTGGAGGATGAGTACAGGAGGTGTGTGTACAGTTTTAAGGATGATTTGCGATTTTATAATCTAAGATATTGGGTTTCTAACAACAGTTCTAAGTAAAACCAAACTATTTCACATACGAAAACGACACTTGGTTAAACAACAAGCTATTTAAATTGTAATTGGAAAAAGAATGTAATTTGTTGACCTATCGTACCAAGTTATTACATTAACTTTCATGGAACAAGTTTAGGGTTTTTTCTTTGTTGTCGGGCTTTGTGGGAATTTTTACCTGTTTTGCCCTGGAAAAGGAAACATTTCTCATCCCATCATTTTGAAATTCAAAAGCTAATACTTCAACTCTAACTTTATTTCTTGCGTTTTTCTGCCAGCACTTATGTAATGACAACTCATAATATTATTAGCTAGTCTGCTGAGAGACTGTAGTTTCCTGCTTTGGTTTCCATAAGCAAATGCCTGAATAATTTGATCTTCAATTGGCAATAAAGAGAATTTCGTGAGAAAAAAAGTAGAATAAGATAAAAAAGTAAACTCAGTTCTAGTATGATTGAGACAGATATAACTACTTATAAATTTCACCAAGATCTGATTGTATAGAGAAATGTGGATCGTTTTGTTTCTCCTACAATAAATATCGTATGTATAAAGTCCCAGAACAAAGAACTTTGTTTACTATTTGTAGATAATTAACTTGTTCGTGGCTGTAATCATGGACAACTTTGACTATCTGACGCGCGATTGGTCAATCTTGGGTCCGCACCATTTGGAGGAATATGTCCGCGTGTGGTCTGAGTACGACCCAGAAGCTAAGTAAGTATTTCTGTGTAGCCCCCATTTTTTACCAAGTTAGCCCCTCTGATACTGATCTCCTGGTCTTAAGCGCTGAAGCTGTGATTTCTTCTAAGCCTCCATCAACAAGAGAACGCTTCATAATCATAAAACTTATTCACTTCCTGCTATTCGAAGGGCTTATAACGGGAATGTTAACCGGGATTTCTACGGTATGTCTTTATGTGAAAGAATGTTTCGTTTCAGTTGAATATTAATTGTTCAAGATTACATTCACTTATGCTGGATAACTCCACTTTCCAGGGGCTGTGTCAAGCACGTGGATATTGTAACAGTGCTGAAGAGAATTGCTCCGCCTTTAGGGTTTGGGAAATTCTGTCCGCACCGAGAAGCTTGTAAGGTATATCGTCTTCTCTACTTGAAACCTTTGAGCCGTTTTAACAAAAAAAGTTTTTAACCATGTGAAACTCTTTACATTATAGTACTTTTCAGTTCTTTTTATAAAACGGTAATGACCTTAATAGAGGACAAATTAATCACAATTTTTTGAAATTCAATAGCTGGTTCATAGGCTAATCGTTTAATTGGAAGACAAAATGTCGATAATTCTAATTACATTTTGTAAACCGATACAATACTTTTAAATCATGGGAAACTCTTTTTATTTATTTTATCCATGAAGCCACCTGGTTACAAATTAACCTCTAAAATACGTGATCTTCACTCGTTAACAGTGGATTGATGGTGTTTACTTGCAGGAATTTGTATAAAAAGGTTCTTTTGAAGAAAGCGTTCCAAGGAGAGTCTTTAAACGGTCCATCTATGAACTTATTATATTTTACAATTAAATAAAAGTTAAAAGGGTCAAACGATAAAACGTTAAAAATTACGAATGGGTAAGAAAAGTTTAAAAGTTTAAATATAATTTCTCTGTAAGTCTCGAAAAAGCAAGTAAACTTGTTTCATGTAAAGTTTTGCAGTTACCTGAATAGGAGTTGACGCTAGTGCATGAGGTACTAATGAATACACATTAGCTGTATATGCATGGAGACAACCGACGAGTCAAAACGAATAGCTCTGAGAACAACCGTTGGGAACGAAACAATCAGTTGGAAGTTTTTCAACTTCTGAACGGTTAAATTGTTTTACCCATTAATCTGCTTGTATTTGTGTTAATAGCAACTGCTCGTTAGGTCCACCTTCTAGTGTGGAGTCTAACAGGTTTGGTTCACTGATAGCTTTATGTTTCGTTTTAGAGATTGGTTGGAATGAATATGCCGTTAAATCGAGACGGAACAGTCAACTTTAACGCCACTCTGTTTGGTCTTATCCGCACAGCTCTGGCCATCAAACGACCTGAAGGTAAGCTGTTAATCTGCTCATTTTTTAAACGACAGAGTCCTTCAAAACAAAACAAAACTTAAAAATTTCTTTAAGAATGAACTAACACCAAACATTACTACTCATCTAGAGATAGTTTTACGAAGTGAATAGTCATGGTTATGGTTTTTCACCAAATTGTGCGGCCAATAGCTATTGAGTTGCTCAATTTTCAAACGGCAGAGTCGTTGGAAACAAAGAAAAACTTAAGGATGTCAGTTTTAAGAATGAAGTAACACCAAACAGTTCTACTCATCTAGAGACACAAGCTGAAAAATCGTGGTTGCCTGGGTCTTAACCAAGTTGTACAAGAGACATTTTTTTGGAGACAAGTAACACTAAACATTTTTACTCTTTACGAGATACAAAATGAATTGTCGCGTATGGATTTTCATCAACTGATTTAAAAGCTGGAACATTCTAAGGAAATAAGTAGCGGTCAGTACAAAACGAATGGCCTTGTCGTGGTTCTTTGCCAACCTCTTCAAACGTTACAACATCTATTAACACTGATGTCTTAAAGATAAGGACAACACCACGTATTTCTGCTTTTCAAAAGACTCAAAAGATGATCATAGGTAACATCACATGTACATCAAATAGATCGTGAAAGTAAACAACGACTGAAGCGCTCGCTATTCCATAACAGGTTGTCCCATGTGCAATAGTGTATCATTGCATATCAAGACCCAAAGGATTATAAGATATCGAGAATTTCGGATAAATACAACCTGTGTGCTGCTATATAAAAAGACTTATAACGTGGATAAAATAACAGTTAGCTGTTCGGTTTGTTCAGGTTTCAAGCTTTCTCAATGCGTGCATCTTATTCTTATTCAGTTTGGAAACCTACAATGCCTTTCGGTGTGGGAGTGAATACCCAGAATACATTACCTAGAGTCTTGGACAACCTTTCAGGAAATAGCTGTAAATGTATTACGTTTACTGTGAACTACTTTCCAACAATATCACCCCATTTACTGTGAACTACTTTCCCAACAATATCACCCATTTATTGTGAAGTACTTTCCCAACAATATCAACCCGTTTACTGTGAAATACTTTCCCAACAATATCACCCAATTACCCTGAAGTACTTTCCCGACAATATCACCCCATTTACTGTGAAGTAATTCCCCAATAATAATCACCCCATTAACTGTGAAGTGCTTTCTCAGCAATATCACCCCATACAATATCTTCCCATTTCAGGGAAAGGATCGCTGGACAAGGCCAACGAGGAACTCCGGGCGATTGTTCAAAAAATCTGGCCAAGAACTTCCTTGGAATTTCTTGACAAGTTGGTTCAGCCGGCAGGAATCAGTGAGTAACCAGACGAAGTAATTGAATACAACAGATAGATACTCTGCCTTATGCATCGTAAATCGTGTGAATTATAGAATGTTGTATGCTGTACAGTCGTAACAATGTAAATATCTATCGTAGATCCTTTGATCCTAACCAGGCGAAGTAATTGAATACAACCAATAGATACTCAGCATTTTACATCGTAAATCGTGTGAATTATAGAGTGTCGTATGCTGTACAGTCGTAACAGTGTAGATATCTATCGTGGATCCTTTGCTCATTTACGCATTTGCACTCTCTGTGGCTTCAGATGATGACGTCACAGTTGGGAAGTTCTACGCGACGTACCTCATACAGGATTACTTCCGTCGCTTCAAGCAGCGTCAGAATGCCGAGCGACTGAGTGGTGACAATACACTGAACAGCCAGGCTTTGCAGGTGTGTTTACCAAATTTGGATAGATTTAAGAAGAAAATGAACGAACTTTTTCTTCAAATTTTACAAAAGCAGAACAGTTATATAGACACAGAAATGTTCATAAAAGAAATGAAAACAATCTCGGTATAACCTCATTTGATTTACCATGGGCTTGAGATCTCTTTAGTATTAATTATAAGAATAACTTAAGCTTTCTCCTTTTTTCCCCGTTATTTTTCTCAGTTCGTGCTATTTATCAATATTCATTCATATGTAATTGTGAACACGTCCCTATACTACCTGCCTCGATTAGCTTCGCTAAAAGCAGGTAGTCTACGTTGTAATATTGTTTTGTAATTTATTAAAATATTTGTCGTTGTTGTTGTTGTTTGGATAGCAATGGCGTTAGAGCAGTAATAATTGGATTTACGATGATAATGATGATGAAATAATAATATAAATAACAATTACAAAACAAGGCATAGTACATAGTATGCGCTCTGATTGACTAATGCGTGGCAAAAATAAAGTTTTTATCAGAGGCTAAAGAAAGTAATATTTATTCCTATTTTACAAAAACAGGTATAAAATGGCTGTTTGTGTCTATAGCCTGATAAACACGAGCCCTCGAGAAGCGAGTACTTCTCTCGTGCTGTACAACGTCTGGCCTGTTTATATTACAATCGATAGACACTGCATCCGTCTTATAAGGCTTAATAATTAACAATCATAATAAGTAATAGTAATAGCAATAGTAATAATAATGTTTTTATAATACGTGATCAAAAGCTTGTTAAAAAAGTTCTTAACTTTAGCTTCTAACTGCCGAGTAGGTTTGAAGGTAGGTCGTTTTAACTCGTTATAAAGGTTCTAGTTAATTAACGGGTGATTTGCTTTGAAATTGCCAGGCGGGGTTGAGAACACTCCATGGACTTGGGCCACAGCTGCGTCGTGCTATCTCAGGCCAGTTGGAGGACGACGAGGAAGAACTGTACCTAAAAGAAGTTGAAAACCAGAAATCCCAGGTTTGTACCAAGATCAAACCCACCAACAGATTCTTAGACAACACAATGACATGTGTGACATGTTTGAGATGTGAATGGGTGAAAGAACCAATAAACTGACAATGCCAAGAAAAATGTGATGATGTCAATCTCAACGAGCTTTTGTTTGAGGGGACCAGTACTGAGGGAACTTAGCCAAAAAAGCCTTAATTTACAGGAAAGGTCACAGTTTTGGATTAGCCCCATTTGTTAGAGTACACTTGGGCTCTCATTTGAATGGTTCAGAACTACAAACATCAATTTTACAGACTTATTTTTGCAACCAATATCTACAGTTTTACGACTGGTTGTAGATTTTTCAGCACATTTTCTCGTTTAATCAGTCAAATTGGTAATTTTCAAACTAGAATAACCTGCTGTATGTGTCAAATCTAACAAAGGAAAACAGATACATTCAAAATTTAAAAGATAAAGTCCTACACAACAATCTTTCGTGCTTGACAATTTGTTTAAATTATCTTTTACAGCATAAAGGATTTTGGGAAAATTTGAAAAACGCAGTTACACCGTCTCCAAGACACAGTCGATCGGGAAGGTAAGAATTGCAAAATATATTATTCCATTTTTAAGTTTAACATTTCGCGTTGAATAAAACTTTGAAACAAAACTATACTATTGACCTTACAAATAGTCTTCAGGTTCTGCGAAGCAAATGCCAAAATATTGGTACGTTTGATCGACAAATTTGATACATTTTGTATCTACTCGGAAAAACGTCTAAGAATCGAAATATCGGCCTTGCATGCACCTCATTCACCGTGGTAAAAATATCATGCTTAATAAGTTACTTTTTTTCGAATTTGCAGTGAAGTCTCATGTGTTGCTTTGTAGTTAGGTTCCAAGTTTTTCCACGATACCTCGCGTAGACCCGCAAGGCATTTAAAATTCAGCCGAGGGACTCTTTTTATTCGTTTGACAACCCGGACGATGCTTGGTTTGGCGAGGAGACATTTTAAAGGACGAAACAACAGACACACTCCGTTACATGAGCTTCGAGTACGAGGATCTCAACCGCCCCCTGCCCCTGAATGTCGGACAAAATCAGGCAAACAACCAAACGGCGTGATATCGTGAAGCGCAAAGCTGTCAAGATGAAATTAGGTCAGAACTGGGATAGCTACAAGATCCTCAGAAACATGGTCACTAGGCAAATTGGATAAGCCAAACGTGACTATTACAACGATTTGCTCACTGAGAAAGCCATCGACGCATCCAAATTATGGTCCACCATCAGAAAGCTCATTCCTAAGAAAAACAATGTTTCAGTGCAAGAAATTACACTCGATACCGAGAGATTCCGTCACGGATAATTCCGGAATAGCAAACAACCTCGTTCCCAGGCTCTTCCCTCTCTCTAGAGAACGACCCTGGTTGGGTCTGGTCACGTGGCACCCAGATTCTGGGTGGTAACAAATAAAATAAACGTGCACGTGCATTTGTATGGTTGAAAATAAAATCTTTTCCTCTCTACACTAGCCTAAATAAGAACAAAAATCAATCTCAAGCACATCTTCCACGTTTATTTTATTTGTTAGCACCCTGAATGTGGGTGCCACGTGACCAGACCCAACCAGGGTCTTTCTCTCGAGAGAGGAAAAAGCCTGGGAACGAGGTTGAATAGCAAACTGTTTTTTTAAAATATCTGTTGGTGTACGCCAGTATTATTCTAATGGCACGTGACATTGAATGCTGCAGAAGTTCCAGTTTTTGCCTCTATAACCTTTACATGCAGGTTTGGGCCTTTTGAATAACACGATAAATGCGAGTCTATAGTCTTTGTGGTCATCAGGAACTGCGAAATCGAAACTGGACTGTCAAACAGATACATTAAACTTTGCTTCCACAAGGAAATGGAACTATAAAAAAAACTTGCATTAGCAAGATGGTGTACTAATGCTGCATTGTGTTTTCCCGCAGCTTCCGTCGCCCGGTTTCCTTCAGGTTGTCATCGTTAATCAAGAAGGGCACTCCTCCCGAGCAGAAGCGAAAGTCCTCACTTCCTACCGACATAGACATGGCCCAGGTGAGGAAGCTCTTCTCGCTCTAACAGACCTCTTTCGTTTGGGGGGTTTATTGTTTCATTTCAGATCATGTAAGAATGTCCTTGAGAATTCTCGCTTTGTATTTTAATTGTATACATCTATGAAATGTTAGAACAATAAATAAACTGTTCTAAAGGAAATTTTCTCATGACCTGAAATGGAACAGCAAATCCCCAGACGAAAGAGGTCTATTGTTGTTAACTAAATTGTTGTGTTATTTATGACCTTGTGGAAGATTTTGGTAAGTATACTGTCATCCTTCCTCGTCTGTTTTACATAACAGATTGGTAACACATGTCGGTAAAAACGTAATAGGCTCATAACAACATTGGAACCGTTTTATTCATTTGATTGTCAAGTTGAAGATTTTGTATTGATGAAAAAGACCTGTACAGCTTCAGCAAGGTCTATTGATGGAATCTAGAGTGGAAAGTTTCTTTTATTTATAAACTGACAGTTTAACCTTCATGTCTACCAACCCTAGATGTCTCCAACCTCGGTCGGTGATGACAAACAACCCCTCGTCCCCCCTGACGAGAACGCCAATGAACCCAAAGGCCAGCGTCAACCTCAACCCCAGGACGAGGCAGTGGCCAATAAGGAGCCTGAAATAGCAGAGTCTTTGACCAAACCACAGAATTCTACGCACCCTACCCTCAAACCCGCCCTTAGTTTACCCATTCCACAATCCAATGGTGACTTGGTGAAGCCACCAAATGAAGCCAAAGACGATTGGCTGCAGGAATTGCAAGAAGGGCGCAGCCGCAGTAGGAGTGAGGTGCTGAGTGGCGAAGGCAGGCGGCATGCTTCCAGCGATGTTTCGCTAGTGTTGCCATCAAGGAAACCGCTGGACAAGGAGCAGTCATCGAGTGCTCAAAGCCTTGTCGGGAAGGCTCTCCAAGATGAAGGACTCCGTTTGACGGAAGACGATCCTCTAGTTCGAGTGGCAGAGCAGGAGATTAAGGAAGCATTTGATGTCTCCACTGACGAGCTTAACGAAGCTGCTGAGAAGCTTCTGTCAGAACTTGAAGATAATATTAACCAGAACAGTGACATTGAACCTGTGAACGAAGAAGCTGAAGAAATTTTTGATGAGGATGAAATAACGAACTCACCGTGGAAAGCAGGATTAAGAAGTATACCAGAAAGTTCCATTGTAATTACGGACTTATAACCAAACTTACGACGGTTTGCATGAACGAGAAACATGTTCGGGTTCGTCCAACCTTGGCAATTTAATTGGTCGATTGCAGTTCCATCTCACTTGTCTACGAAGGAATGCCACATTGTGGGGATGATACAAAACAGCCAACTGTGGTGGACATTGACGTACTTGGAGAGACCAAGCAGAGTGCTGTTTCAATAGCCCATTTCTTAATTATGTTTCATTTCCCGCGAATAATGATCTGAATTCAAGACAAGATGACAAATTTTCTTCTATAAATACATCTTCTGGTGGGATTTGAAGTGTAATTTGTAAATTGGCTGTTTCTTTGTGCACGATGACGGATAAACAGCAGATTTTGCATAGTTGAAGACGTCCATTGTTATCTCACCTGTGAATATCCATCGATGCATTGTATGACGTGACATTTGATACGATGTGCGAGTCAATGATTGGTCAACGATATCGAAAAGGTAACTAAAATACCTCTTCCAGAGCAACGCTGGAGTTAGGGAGCAACAAGTCAACCAGGATACCATTTTATCGCTTTGTTATCGATGTAAATAGCCAGAGCTTTACTTTATATGCTGTCTTGCAAACAGTTTTTATTGATGATATTCAACAACGATCTCGAGTGGTCACGTGTATAGCAGGTCTATATTGAGAAGCGTAGCACGAGATTCTTACCCCATTCTGCTGGAATGTTTTTACTTGAATTTTAATCGGCACAGAGCCACACAATATATTAACAAATGAACTAATTTTTTTCCTGGACTAAACCGCATGTCACGTCTGGAAGTATTTTTAAAGACTTTTTGAAATTATGTTTATTTACTTGTCCGTGATTGGTTTTGCACAATCGAAAGAGATTCCCCCTTAATTGTTTTTCTTCGATGGTAAATGATTTTTTTGCTTCACTTCAAATACCTTAATGCAGGCAACTTTGACATATAATTTTTTTTTTGTTTTTAAACACCTTATAAAAACTTAGCATATTGTTCTGTTAAATCAATTGTTTGTTTATTTTCAGAGAAGAGAATACTCATTCTGTTTTTTGTCATCTATTAATAAATAGTTACAAGTTGTTAGCATGTTAGTATTCGCCTGATACATAGTTGAAGGCTTTGAAATTTATTCAGATGTAAGAACGTGCTGTTTAGTCCAATAATTTATTTTTTTCGCCAAGCTTCCGACACGAGTAGCCGTCCATGTTATTCAACATAATTGAGTAGGAGACGTTCATTGAAATGGGTTACTATTGCTATTATTATAGTTTATAAGGGTTAGGGAGAGATTGGAATTGGATCTCGGTTTAAATATTATTCAGGAGTTTACAATGTAGTACGCAAGGGAGAACGCTAGCTATATAAATATGTTTATTACTCCTTGTGCTGGATAGATTTATTTGAAGAATTCCTGGATACTATGGTGAGATTAATACACGCCTTTTTTATAAGAACTGGAAAATATTATGTCAAAGCTCATTGTTCTTATGCTTTATGACAACTTCAGTCCAAATTATCCTAAATCTGCTATTACTATATATATCTATCTTCAACAAAATAACTTCTGTAATGGGCCTTGTTAATCAGTAATATTTTTTAAAAAAATGTTTGTATCAGTTTTTAAATGAAATTTGCTCATTGCTTCAATTAATTTACTGGTAAACTCTGACACTAAGAACTCGATCAAATTGAGAGAGCGATTTAAAGCAAACTAAAACATTGCAAATTTAGTTATGAATTTCTTTATCGCATGTCTACGGTTTTGAACCTCAGGCTAAGGTTGTTTTTAGTTTGTTCGTAACACGATGTAAAATTTGAGCCTCTGCGTTCTTAACAAACTTGTTCTTATAAGAAAAGCGTGTTTTTGTATATTTTATTGAAGCTAAATTTGGTGTAAACCTTTTTAGAAAGAATGTCGAGTTATTATAGCATAATATATTGTTTTACAAAATCATTAATTTATTAAAAAAAAATTAACACATTTAATGGCGTTGATATAGTGGCGACAAGGCCACTCGTATTCATATTATTTGCCTACGACATATTGGATATAAAGTAGTTTTTCTCCGTTGGAAATATTTCAGCGGAATTTATGATAACAATGGTTAATTAGAAGCGTAAGCTTGCTTTGTCGGGTTTCAACCTTAATCTTGTATTGCGTTTTTCACAGCTCTGGGTTTATAACACGCTTCGAAGTGTTTCTTGAAATCTAACGTTGTATCACCTGAACAAATTTGTTCAAAACGCGAATGTTTTTGAAATCAAACGTTTTCAAATTGAAGTGTTTTACTATCCACACTTTCAAAGCCCAGTTCTGATAAAGATCCATCACATTGTGACGGTTCCATCTAATCCAAAGTGAAACAGTTTTTGAACTAAGCGTTAACTTGCTCATCTTCTAACATTTGTTCTTCATAAATCTGGAAAATAGTCTCTTCCATTTTTACGAAAGCAGTTTACATTCACCATAGTGAATCTGGGAAGTATTTTTGTAGTGCGATATTTATTTACTTTACAACTGAATTTGGAGAAGCATATGTGAAATTTTATAGACAAATTTCCTTACAGAATTGTAAATAGAAATTAATTTTATAAAAAAAATTGGTGCCTGCAAGGCCATAGGAAGAGACTAATCGCAGCAGATGCAAAGTCATGACATTAAAATAAAATTATTTTGTAATACGCTGTTTGTTTCTTGGATATCATGTGTCTGTGCTATATACTAAGAAAATCCGGACGGGTCTGTGTGTTCTGCTGCTTAAGAACGTGTTATTGACCCTTCTCACGCTTTTGAAAATCTGATGTTAGCACTCTGTAAATGCCAGAAATGGAAAGACTTTTGGGGAATTAATACTGAAAACTGTGGCACTGGTAAAGTTTTTAAAGACAGAAAATTAAAAATAAAATAGAAAATTCTCATACATGCTCTTTATATTTTTGTTTTGTTTTGTTTTCAAAAACCTCGCCAGTGTCACAGTTTTCAACATTAAACCCCTATAATTTTCGATATATGCTAACTTTGACCTGCTTTCCATTTCTGGTATTTACAGAGTTTCGATTGATTCAAAAAGCGTGAGAACGGTCTATTGCTGCCCCTCCATAGATATCAAATTGTTAAATTCAAATCAAACACATCGTTCAATTGTCTCAGCAATGTAGTCTCGCGTGGTGTATCAAAACACACGGCTACAATTTGTTTTCCCTTGGATTTGATTTGAAATAAAATAGACCAGGAAACTGTATCCAATTTTAGACTTGCTCTCAACGATTTTTATTAGTTATTGTTGTTTTCTGTTATACTG
>JAOEHT020289548.1:0-10340 GCA_025448195.2 Parazoanthus atlanticus
ATATTCACGTTTCGTTTCTACTGGCCAGACTAGATTAGCCGTCTATACTATCCGCAGACCAGTCAAATTCTAAATTGTTATTGGTTAAATTATTAAATAAAGTGTTTAAAAGTGTGCAACAAGTCCGTTTTCTTTGCCATCTTGGATTTTTCGAAAATTGTATTTTTAGCAAAAATGCAATAAGTTTTATTGAAGTTAATAGTAAACATGTATTTACAGGATCAGCTCCTAAGGGAAACATTCAAAGATATAACGGAAAAGAAAATTTTCAATTAGAGAAAAAACATCAAACTTTAATTTGCATAATTAATTGAATTTACTTCAATATGGGTGTTTACCTTTGAGGTGAGTGACTGTTGCTATTTGACTGGCACTGCTAAACAGTTCTTGCTGTAAGTTAAAGCAAAAACGAAATGCTGTCACAAAACGCAGACCTGATTAATATAAACACATGAGAAATGTTGTCTTGCAGTTGAGATAATAAGTATGGCAAGTATGACAGATAAGCAGTAATTGTCCTTAACAGGAAGTTTCGTTATAACTTGTCAGACCATTCACACTTTAAGCTAATTGACACTCAGACTTTGTGGACTTTTATAAATATAGTGTTTTTAGTTTAGTACTACTTCGTGACTATGCAACCTTGGAAAGGTTTTGCACTGTACGCTTTGCACATAAAGAACGATCGCTACACCGATAGGCCAAAAGAATATAGAATTTCAATTTTTTAAAAAAACTGCTTGTTATCAGATGAAAAAGATTACTGTGATAAGATCAAGTCTACACTCAAGGCATACCTTCAATACTCGCGACACTGATCGCTGATAAACCTTGTAAGAAGCAGCCTCAAGTCGGACATTCTCATATGTGTTGTAAGTCTTCCCGTCTCCTACAGTGAATGGCTTTCGGCTGTTTAAAAACGATGGCTTTAATTCTGCTGTAATATAAAATGCCAGTCCCTTCTCGAACGCAGATCTGTAATCTGAAAGCTCGGTTTCATAATCCACAGAAAGGTTTTTCTGGTTATCGGAGATTCGTAATACAATCACCTGGTAGGCGCTGTAAAACAAACATAATGGATGGTTACAATATGGTATAGCTATTATATAAGTGAATGGGTACTTCAAATTGGTCAGGCCTTATTTTTACAATTTCTAATCTTTCACTTACAATATCTTTACAGGTTAAATATTATAATTGTAAAAAATGTTAAATAAATTCTACTTTATGCTTAAATAAATATGCTCTATTCTAGTCTATGTTATTTTATACTTTACTAGTTGGTAATGTGGCTTTATTATGTCTCCGGTATCCAGTGTGCAGGAGCCAATTCAAATAAAATATATCACTAAATCTTGCAATTTTCAACTACAGCTATTTGCTTCATAGACCTATACGTTGCACTTGTAATAAAAAGTGTAAGAATGTTATTGAACTTAGCCAATATTTGAACTAGTAGAGCTATAAAATGAAACTGTATCTAATAAGATTAATCATTATTTTGACTATTTTAGGTAATTTCTGAGAGGGTAACTTAACTGAGTTTACCATCAACCCCCTTTGTCTACTGTGCCCAAACAACATTAAAAATAAAAAATAATCGATGTCTATGTGCTGTAATTTAAAAACAACTTTATAACCAGAGAATTGGAACGGAATGGTTCAAACAAAGGAAAGAAACATCGTCTATAAGAGGTATATCTATTGAATTATTTTGGCGATTAGCTTGACAATAAAAACATAAAAACTGATTGTTAACAAACTTCATGATTTGATTTGATTTGTTGATTTGTGCAGAGGTTCTAAACAGTTGTCGAGCCACTGCTAAACTACTTAAAGTATGAAATATGCAAAAGTGTGTTTAGTTGGGATGTAGATGTTGAAATGTACCTTATCGGACCATTTGCATCATTAGCTGGCCACAAATTAACCTTCACCGCATCTTCTGTCAAATTGAGCATTTGCATCTTTGAGCCCGTTAAAGCCATAGGTTCTGAAATAGAGATTAACTGATTTTTCACATTTTATAGATATATATTTTCCCTAAATATTTCTAGTTGCTTTTCGTTACAAGTAGCATGATTTTCAACATTAATTTCTATTTGTCTCTCTTCTTTGGTCATTTTTGTATTATCTTGAAAGTGAAAAAAAATGATCTAATTTTTGTCAAAAATAGGTCATTTGCATTTTGAAATAATTAAAATTGTTGTAGAATCAGAGGAACTTTTTAAGCTGAAAACAAGATTTTGTTAGTACCTTTTACGATAAACGCAATGCATGGTAGAATGTTGGGGTGACGTCATTGCTTTTGTTCGTAGCAACCATAACACGTAGATGTACTTCATTAAAGTTTAAAGATACCACTCATGACATGTCTTTCTAATATCGGACAGCGCGTTTTGAATATCATGGAGGTGAGGTACAAATACCCAGCCTTAAATATACGGTGTTTCTCCTTTTGGAGAAACGCTTAAGGGGTAAAGGGATTTTCGCCTGAAAGACACTTTTATTCTCAAATAAAACTTTAGCATTATTTTAGTCCGTATTGGTATTGTAAACCGATAATTATCTTCACAGAGCTAACGGCAAGCAATTTAATTTGACTGTTTCTTGAGTTTGATTTTCCCGCGCAACCGCCATCTTGAAAAGAGACGAATCACGGTTGCAGTCGGCCACTGTCCACTTCTTATTCATTTTCAATGTATTCGCTAAGAGTGAAGCCTGGCACTGCAAATACTACACATCGCTTTTCAAGATGCTCGAAAATGAGTAAACTTGTCAGTGAATAAGGTTTGTTTTCCATCTGAAATATTGAATATTAAAAGTGGTAAGCAGTCAACCTAAAAGAATTACGAAGTTAGAAACACGCTGTTTCATTTTCTTCAGACAGGGGATCCCATGTTGAGGTTGAACAAGTTATCCAGATTCTCCAATAGACAGAAACGTTTCTAGATAACTTAATCGTTTTCTTTCTCCTTTTCTACTAAACTACTTGATGTAAATAACCTTTTCTCTCCCCTTATACATTTCTTATTTATCTTTATACATATCAATTAAAATTATTAATTAGATTGATATATTTACAAGTATAAATATCAAACACCAGCCTGCCTAGATTAGCTTATACTATTTGCAGGCTGGTGTATATGTCCACTGCACTTTTTTTTCTCGAAGTTAAATAAAATTGAAGTTAAATAAAGTTAAAGTTGTAAGCAGTCAGCCCTGCAGAATTATTCTTGCTTATTACACAAGTACGCAGGCTGCAACCTACGCCAAATGAAGATCTAGCTTCTCAATTTCTAACCAAGAGGTTGAGCTGCAGCTACATATTTATTCAAAGGATTCTCTTATCAACTTACTGTCTAGTTTAGTGCTGAACGATACTTGGTCACTAAGTGACCCCGGACCGCATTCTGTTGTAGCGAACACACGAGCCTGATAGTCAGTGGAGGGAGTAAGATTCGACACCGTTGCTGTGGATGTTAATCCAGTCACATTTACTTGACCTGACTCTTTGAAGGAAGCCTTGTACTTTTTTCTGCCAGTGTAGCTAATCTGAAAATTTTATAGTAAGGCAGTGTCAGTATCACCTATTCGCTATTTGAAGAAAACGTTCCTTATTTTGTAACAACTAATTTACGATTAAGCAAAATTTGAATTGCACGGAAGTCTAGCGTATGAGCAATACATATAGCTTTATTAGTATCATATCATATTACCTTTTGCATTTTACCTTTTTCATTTTACCTTTATTGTATTTAGCTTCGATATGTCAAGCGCATTAGGTCATCATTCGTATGTATTTTGCGCTGTAGAAATAATACCCTTTTGGTTCTTTGTTTGTATTATCTGCAAACCTTTAACGTTTATAAATTATACCACCTTAGTCTCACCGAACTCAGACTGAAGAAGGAGCTGTGCTCCGAAAACGTTTTCTGTGTTCCATTCCTAAATAACACTGGTTTTAAAGAAAAACGCCTTCAACTTATAAGAGAAATAATAAAGTTATTATCATTGCTATTAAGAGAGCGAAACGTAAACAGTAAATACTAAAACAGCAATTGTTTGTCCGTAAGGGATTTCCAAAAATCGCGCAATTTTCTATTTGACTTCAGATTAAACAACTTTTAAATATCTTGTATTTTTAGGTGGAGACCCCACAAAGTTACTGAAAATCAATTTTCCCTACATTGGATATTTCGGGCAGCACAGATAAAAGTGGTGCTCTTGCCAATTTTACTCATACAGGTAAAATCGGTATGGATAACTATTTTTGTCCGTGTCGTGCAAGTCCGTGTGTACTGTAAATGAAGCTTGAACAACAACTATAATAAAATTCTAACCTATAAAATCTAACAAAACAGGTTAGATAACGAAAGTCAATTTAAAAATAACACGAGTAGACCAATGAAAAGGAAACAAATTACAGCAAACATTCATGTGCACACAAGTGGATAACTTAATCGCTCAGATATGTTTATATTGACTCACCGTGTAAAACTGAATCTTCTTTCCATGGTTTTCAGGCGCGTTCCATTTTAGCTCCGCTTTTCTCTTCTCTACCGCTACAACAGCAAAATTACTTGGAGCTTCTGGTTCTGCAAAAGAAGGCGACGGACTTATATAGGCTACAACCATAACATTGGAACCTAACACGTTACTTTAAAAGATAATGGCGCTGGGAGATTCAAGAGCAAAAAATCGCTATCAGAAAACCCGATTTGTTGACTAACAAGACCAAAGCATCGTTTTTATGCAATGCGACGGACCTAAGCTATGTTCAAAGAACGTTTTGAGCATAACTTGTTGAAACAGCCGAGGATCCTTTTAAATTTAAACAATCTTCAGGAAAAGGTATTTCTAATTTAATTTCATTTTTAGCGCTAGGCCTGCAGAAACAGTTTAGCTTTATTACTATTATTATTATTATTATTATTATTATTATTATGTTTATTATTAATATTAATATTATTATTGTTATTGTTATTTTCATTATTATTGTTATTATTATTACTATTACTATTATTAAATGATTTACACATTGTTTTGCAGTTAGTTTTAAATAGTTAAAAATAGGTAAAAACTAAGGAAATAAAGCTAACTGATATCAAGATCAAATGGATAATACAGAACCATAGTATATCGTTATGAGGTTATTAGAAAACAATCGTACAATGATTTTGTAAGTGCGCCTTAAAACAAAATAAAAGGAACCTTATTTTGGATGAATGAAGTCTGCTATCGTCTTACCTGCCGTTACCTTGGCAACAGTATTACTGTAGGGACCGCATCCGATTTTAGTGCATGCTCTTATCGATATGCGATACTCCGTGCATAGCTGTAAGTTTCCAAGCACGCAATATGTCTTCCTAGCTCTACGTTTTAAACGAACCCATTTCCCATCCGATGTATTCTTCCACTGGTACATTACTTCGTAATAACGTACTACTCCATTGCTCTCTTCTCGCGGCAGAGGCGACCAAGACACGTTGAAAGTTGTCACATCCAAAGCCTTGATTCTGACGTCAGCTGGTGATTTGCTTGGCTCTGTTGGTACGAAAAGAAGCGACAGAAAGAGGAGAGATGATACATTCGGCATATTTTTCTTAGACAACAAGGCTGATTAAAACGACCAAAGCAATGTTGTACTTGTTTGACTACTACTTCACAGTTGAAAAGGTTTACCTTTATTGGTCTAGTCTACTTCTAAGAAATTATGCTAATATTTGACAGAGATCATATTTGGAATACGTTTTATTGATGACAGTAAATATAGACTTCCCACATCTGCATATATATAGTTTGCTTGTTGGATTTTGGGCTTCAGGAAAAAGGGAAATTTTACCTTTTCATTTTAAACAGTGAATTTATTTATTAGTCCACAGGGATAGTGAAACATATGCTAATAATTAAGTGAAAACGAAGCGTGATTATAAAACCTCTGAACAATTAAGATTCTTTAAATGGATAGGGACAATTCGATTCATGTTATTAAATGATAGGATTAGTCAAATAACAACACTGTTTTATTTAGCTGTTTTAGTAGTTTCCTTTATATAGCGCTTAGTACCTTTCATAATGATTCGAACATCGAAATATTTCATTTTTAAATCGTTTCTTTGGTAAAATATCATATTTTTATTGTTGTTCAAGGTTATAATTAGAAACATATTAAATTATTAGATGCAACCCTGTGGTTTTTGACTTTCAAGCAATTTGATTAGTTCAATAACACAGGTTATCAGGCAATAATCATGAGTTTGACCTTTTTTAATGAAAAAAAAAACCAAGCTGTTTCCAAAATAGAACCGTAGTAAACTTGAGAATACACTTAACTCCACTTAGTTTACTCTAAATTCCGTTTCAAGTACTTTTTGACTTGGTATTTAATACAACAATTATTCCACTCACACTAATTGGATACGAGATTATAATTATAGCCAACTCGATGCTACACGCTTCCTTTAATTGGTAATTTATCACCTCGTGTCCAACGCGTGTTTGTGGAATAACTGTTGAATACATTTATCTTGTTCAACTTGTTTGTTTGTTTGTTCGTTCATTTGTTTGATTGTTTTATGACGTATACCACACCCCCACTGCCACTCCCAAAACAACTTTTAAAAGCTGTTTTTTTGTGCAAGCAAATCTCCGCAGCCGCTCACTTACCAAATTCTGGAATTACGACATGTCCGAGAAAGACCGCTGGCCCTTCTTTTATTGTTACAGCACGCAAAGAGAAGGAATATGTGGTACCACCAAGGACCTTGACAGAGGTTTTGACCATATTAGGTAAAATATCAACCGCAGGCGAATCGCTTGTGTGATACGTGTTGTTGTACACGAGCCTGTACTTGACTAAAAATCCGTTCAAATCCTTAGGCTTTTCCCAAGACAATAAAATGGCTGGTCCACCTGTGGTACTAGGGGGAATGAGCGATGACCTAATATTCTGCGGTGCAGTTGGTGCTGAAAACCCAATATGATTGTGTTAATAATAATAATAGAAATAAGCAATCATAATGATAATAACAGGGACAACGGCAACAGCAACAACAACAGTACTAATAATAACAATAATAATAGCTCAGTTACATTATGTGGCCATGGTCAAGTCTATTTAAAAAACATACTTGCTGGTCATTACCACTGCTGTTTTGAATACAAATCGCAGACTTTACATCAGGTTTTATCCAGTTTTGTGATCACGAAATATAACAATACACGTGTGGTTGCTATTTATATTTTCGTATTTTACGACTCAATTTTACTTACCATCTTGCTCAGTCTGAACCTCGTATCGAGAACTGAGCGGTCCATCCCATTTAGTAAAAGCCAATAGCTGGACCGCATAGTCTGAAAACTTTTTTAGTCCACTCACAATCAGCAGGCGTGTGTTATTACCATGTATTACCCTCACTGCGCCAGAATTGCCGTCTGTGCTGTTGTACATGATCTTATATCCTCGTATTATACCATTTCGTGCCCTCGTTGGTGGCAACGCCCAGCTGACCGATATGGCAGTGGAGTTTACTGTCTTGACAACAACTGCTGAAGGAGGACGACTTGGGGCTGAAAGGTATAATAATGTAAGGATAACATTTTAGGAATTAACCAATACTTAGTTGAATAACAAATTTTCAAGCAACAGGATCATTTTTTTCATATTTTGGTCTCTCATTTCCTACTTTTACAACTCGCTTTGTTCATGTTCCGGCTTCAATCTATGGGTAGCTTGGAGCCGTATTGTAGCTGGATGAGCAAAAGAAGACTTTTAAGTTTTCATTAAAATGGCCTTTCTTTTTTTAAAACATTTCTAGGTATGCAATTGCTTCATACTTATGGAAACTTCAAGTCCTAACTAGTTCGTGACGGTGCCCTGGAGCCATACACTCCCTGGTAGCGCTGTTTCGCAGTGATGTAGAAACCACTGAAACTGCAACACCTGAAGCCCTAAAAGTACACGGCCAGTATAACATACCGTCTTCAAATGTCTGTGCTGTTACTGCATCACTTCGTGGCCCGTTTCCCTTGTCATTAAACACATTCACTTGTACCCGGTATATCGTCCACTCCTCCAGCATGTCTAGTGCACAGTTGTTTGAACGGTTGTTGAGAATTTTCACTTGTTCACCAGAGATATCACTACTGTAAATGATTCTGTAGCCACGCACAGGACCAAACACCTTCTCCGGCTCCTACGCACGATGCACAGAAAAGTAAAGTAAAAATAAAGATCGAAGCAATTTAAAAACATTGAAGCGAAACCTACGTCAATTTTGACAAATTAACTTCAAACACATTTTGAATCTTTTTTAAAGGTTTGATGATGATGTCAAGACAGCGGCGGCTTACTCGCCCTGACGGTTTTCAGTGGGGTCTCCAACATAAGATAATTAATTAAAATTCATATACTTTAAAACATTTTATTATTTCAGAAATAATAAAGTCATAAATTGTAATAAATTTGCTAAAGATGTCAGTGACTATAGTTTCACGCTTCAAAGCGATCTTCAGACTAAATGTACATGTAGAACCACGGTGGTTTAAAATGTGTTACCATGTCGGCATTTAGCTAATAATTCAGATCTTTTGTTGAAAAGGTTTTGTTTCTCTGCTAGGCACAAATAACACTGTTGGAGCCTCTCTTGAAGGAATTGGCTCGTTTCAGGATAATAGACCACTTGATTGTATGTTTGCCACTTTAATTCCCATACGTATTGTGACAGTGTTGTGCTTATGTGCTTGTGCTTGGCGTTGATAAAGGAAAGCTTGTGGTTCGGGAATCTTATTTTAAAGTCGTGCTCAGTCATCTCTATGTACGTTTTCGGCTTTCTATTTTCTGCGGAAATGGTGGCTTTGTATAAGAGATTTGTTGTCAAACAAGTACCATCGAGAGGGCAGTTAGACTTGTCACAGAATTGCAGGTTTTCTCTGCGGATTCTGGTTTTTTGGCCAATTTCGGGCCGCATGATTTTTGAGTTGTGATGTTTGATAACGGATTTCATATTCCACATGAAGCATTACCTCACTTTCACGCTCCCTTTATCGAATATCTTGTGCATAGGGTGCGGCTTTGGGAAGTGTTTGTCAAGTAAACCTAGGAATGTCTTTCAGACATTTGTCTGAACATTCATGCTATATGATGGCTTAAATTAAACCATAATAGTTTGTTCTTGTTCCTGAAACTTAAGGCCTCGTTTACACTATACCGGATAGGATTTCGTGTGGAAAAAATCGTTGCGTTTCAGCGTGAACAGCAACAGTTTTCGCTGCCCAAAAACCTATCCGATATGTGACATATCACTTTCGAAAGCGTTGCGTCTCACGTTCGAAATGGCATAAAAAGTGTGCCGGAAAAAGCCTTCCAAACAGAAAGCTTATCCGATATAGTTTTTAAAACGGCACGAAAGCTATCCGGTACAGTATAAGCGACGCCCCAAATTGTACCTTTTATGAAACGGAACAGTACTAGTACACTGAAGAACTTATTTTTAGCTTTTTGCTGCTAAAAAAACATAATCGCAAGGCTAAGGACTGCAGACCGATTACTTTTCAACTTAATTTGCACTTAATGAAACGTAAGTGAAAAAGTAATTTTAAAACAGAATGGAACAATATGCATGTACCATTATCAGACTTTATACAAACCTCCCAGGAAACTTGGATTGTTTGAGAACCAACTGCGAACGCGGTTACACTGTTTGGGGCTTCACCAGGAACTGCATCAAAAACATTAGAAAGTATTATTATAGAAGTTGCTTTTGATTTCCTCCTATGCACAGTTAGAAGAACTCAAATTTTCGCAATTTACATAAACGCGAAATTAACTTAAATCTAAACAAGAAATAAAGCTCCTCCAGCCTTTATCTGTGTTTGTACCTGTATTCCATTTGAGAAATAGGAAACGCTATGCCGTGCTTCATAGTGTTTTTCAAAATAGGCGGAAAGATGGATCGCCTCAGTGTTCTTTACTAATTTTACTTTATCTTTATTTAACTTGCACGTTTTAATCCTCTCGCGGGTGGCCATTATTGTCTCTCAAGAGGGATGTTGTATCAACCCCCTTCCACCCCCCATTAACTTAGCTGAGTAATTATCGATTGACTTAAGAGGCCGTCCACGAGAGAACCATGCAGGCGGCGGTACAGGGGGGGTCACGGATTTGTCTCATATTTTGCATACATTTATACCTTGGTGCTCTATTGTGACATATGGTGTTAGTTTGGTTCAAGCTCTTTTCCTTTGTCTTCCCCAGGGGGGGGGGGGGTGCCCTCGGGAGCCATTTTTGCCCTGTTTCACACCGAGATTTTGGCAATGTTTAGGTGCCCTTATCTCTG
>JAOEHT020289627.1:0-10337 GCA_025448195.2 Parazoanthus atlanticus
ATAGATAGATAGATAGATAGATAGATAGATAGATAGATAGATAGATAGATAGATAGATAGATAGATAGATAAACAAACAATCAAACAAATAAATAAAAGAAAAATGAATAAATAAACAATAAAATAGATAAATAAATAAATAAATAGAGAGAGAGAGAGAGAGAGAGAGAGAGAGAGAGAGAGAGAGAGAGAGAGAGAGAGAGAGAGAGAGAAACGAGAAAGAATTTATATATTCTCATTTCAGTAAAAATCTGAAGCAATCACATCGATTTTCAGATGAAGATATTTTTGCAACCGCCTCTAACGGCAGAAAGTGAGGTTCCAAGCTCAAACTTCTCTTAACAATCAACTTATAGGCACAAAAAACCAACACGCGGCAATCCGCTCCTTGCTGTTTTAAACCGATTGAACACAACCAAATTTTGCTCCAAAATTATAGGCATATCTTAGAAAATATACGACAATCTTTCGCGCAGCGCGATATCTTCTTCATAAATTAACCTTGCATTTTAATCAAAGGTCTGAGAAGTAATTAGCAGGCAGCCGAAATTTAATAAGAACTGATTTTAATCGTATAGTCCAGAAAATACTTAAGAGCTTTTTCATTGTGTTGCTTGTTTCTGTTAATATGCGCACGCGTGTTCGGATTGTACGGGCGTATTTCTCAGTTCAACCTCGAGACATTCCGTTGTATTTTTTTACCAGTCGGGAAATTGTGTCTTGCTCTATCTCATAGTACAAATTGCTGGTTTGTTATTGACAATTTGTTTTGATAACGTTGCTTGGTTGATAATTGTAATCCATTGAAAGACCGGTGAACTGTATCAAGAAAAAACGGAAAGTAATCCAGTTAAGTTGTGGTATGTGTTTCATAATACAACAATTCTAAGGGTATGTTTCCTTTTAGTTAAAATTGAAAGGGCGAAGTTCTGTTATTTTTTTGTTAGCGTGACTTTTGATACTATGGGCTACAAAACGATACACGACAGGTTTCTGGCTAGATATTCGAGGTAAGTCTCTTGCACCACAAGCAAACACAAACACACATCTAGATTTGCACGTTCGATAGTGTCTAAAACAGCCATCCGCGCATGCTCGATAAACAGGCGAATGTATGAACACTCAAATAAAAGTGTGTTGCACACTACACTGAAATCCTAATTTAGGAAAAGATAATTTCTATTTGAGCCATTTTTGGTATTTGAACACGCATGTCCTTATATAAACAACAATTCTTATGAACAAACCGCAATTAAAACCTCATTCTGCACATTAAAAACAGTCATTTTGACAAACCACTGAATTCGAAAACATAAAAGTTGTTTTAGCAAAATAATATTGATTGCTTTACGAAGAAATTAAAGTTAGTTGAAAGGATATTTTCAGATTTTGTGAGACCAAATCGCGTACGTGATACTGAGCAAGACTTTTTCAAACATAAATGAATATGTTTAATAACACGTTAAAAGGTAGTTGCTAATTCGTTTTGACATTGCAGTAACCGTGTATAAAATATATGAAATGAGGTAAAGATTATTTTCAAAGTTTACGAACTACTCACGATAAACAAAATCAATAATTCAAAGTGGACATCAGGTCTATTATTGTTTGGACAATTTTATTTTTAAAGAGCTTCGTTTCACAGTATGAAAACGATAAAAACCTCGCGACCCACTGCCTTTCCATGCTGATCGTAGATATTCTCCTAAAATTGTTCAGTTCTTTTTTCCACGATTTTAAATGAAGAACTTTCTGGAAAGTATTCCGTTTTTCTAAGTCAAAACACAATTTATCGCTATTGTGAAATGAGATAACAATATTTTGTTTGCTACACTGTCACTGAAATATAAAAGCATTCGAATGATTTTTGTTCTTTGCCCGTTTGTGATAGTGCTCAATTAGAGGTGACTTTCCGATTGTTAATGCAAAAGGACTGATTGGCAATCAGAGAATCCGGGATTGTAGTGTTTCCCAAGGACGAGGATTTTCTAAACATTACATCAATATTACATGATCTCCGAGCAACCTGTAGGCGCGGTGTCCCTCCAATTACCATAATCGGGATTTAATTCGCGTAACGCGCGGCAAACCAGCGGGTCACCAATTGAAATGCAAATTGATCCTTCAGTTTTGTCAAATCCCACACATCAGCCTCACAAAGCAGCCTGATTGGTTTGTGTGGACTGCTCGCAAAAATTTCAGATACATTCAATTACCAGCGGAAGCTATTTAAACGTTAAGTTGAATTTCCACAGCTCAAGCCCCTCACGCCAGACTTGTCAATAATAGACGGTGAACGAGGTCCAGGAAATCATCTCTTGCAGCAATCGAGCAACTGAAGAATCAAAAGCTTTGTTCGTGGCCAATACCTGTGCACCTCTAACTCTTGCTCATTATGTCGTTTCCCATTCAGCTTGACGGGGAAAATGACTTTTCACACGGTCCTAACCATGTTCACGATAATGGCGATGTTAAAATAGTCATAAATGGGGACGAGAATCTGCCCCATTGTACTGGCAATCTCCAAGCATTTTGTGTACAGTGCAAGCGGGACATTACAGTTGTCTATGTCAAACCGGGAAGTAACGGACAAGTTACGGAGGGAGTGAGATCCTGGAGGGATAAGGAAGGCTTTTATCACGAAACAGATGATTACGACAAATGTAGAAAGGACAGCAACTATGAAAGTTGCAAGAGGTTGCTGAAAGGACAGAAGAGAAAAAACAAAATCCAAGCTTTGTGGTCACAGTTCTTGAATGACTGTACACTTCATGGGTTTCACTATTGCTTTGGCGCTCATAACAACCCGCCGTTTAGACGCATCATTTGGATTCTGCTTCTTCTGGGAGCATTTGCTCTTTTCTTTGAGAAATGTACAGAAAGTGTAATCAACTTCTTTGAATATCCATTCACAACAACAACTCTCCTCATATATGAGAATAGCCTCATTTTCCCGGCTATCTCGTTGTGTAACTACAATGACGCGAGGATGTCGAAAATGAATGGAACTTTGATGCACGAGATATTCATGAGAAAATTACGCGGAGAAAATGTGACACATCTACAACCTCTTCTCTCTGGCGATAAAATCCAAGAAGCACTATCTGGAAGCGCTCACTCGCACAGTGAAATGATAACACTGTGTAAATGGAATGAGGATTTTAACTGTAGCTGGGAAAATTTTACCATTTTCAAGAATGCATATGGTGATGTTTGCTTTACATTTAACTCCGGGCGCAACAAGACACCACTGGTTAGTTCTAATACAGGCGAAAAAAAAGGATTACAGTTGCAGATAGATGTACAACACTATGACTATTACTTTGGGGTAAACAGCGCGGGTTTTAAGGTTATACTACATGATCAAGAGGAGACGCCGGTTCGTATGCAAGGCTACTCGGTAGCGCCTGGATTTACAACGTATATCGAGCTGAAGAAACGACAGGTGAGGTTTCGTCTGCCCACTAAAATTTTGGGCTAATATTGCAATTTTATTTTATAGTGCATTAAAGCGCGTCGTCTTGATAGAAATCTCTGTATTTGTTCGCCGCGATGCACTCTTAGTTCTTTGTCCAATTTAACACGGTTTTTACTTCGTCAGAAAACCGCCTGCCTCCGTTTATCTAGTTTGGCATTGATTTTCATTTACATTTAATTTTAAAGTGTTTTGTGTGATTCTCACTTAAAGTAACACTTATCTGGGAAATAGTAATTATTCTTTGTCATCGCAAAAACAAAATTGTTTAGTAGGAATTGGGCTACCTAGTTACCTCAACTCACGGCTGATTGGGTTTTTGTGTTGATTGGTTGTACATAATTTGCGTGATTCCTACAAACATAAACATTATACTTATCTATATTCTAAAAGCTCTGGAGAGTAAATGTTCTTCTAAACTTTTCTATTCCGGACCCTTTCAAATGTATGAGCCAGAAAAGCCGCTTTATGCGATATTTATGTGTTCGAGGTGTTCAATTATATATATTAGCTCGAGAGGCAAAAACTGTAGGAAATACTGAATTCTCCTTGTTGAATATTTTCGCAAACAATTTGTAGTATATTTGTAACTTCAATCCAAAACATTAAAATTGTCAGGGTCCATTTTTTAGTAACACTTGCATTACATTGTCGTAACTTTGCCTGCATATCAGTATTTTATTCCTTTGAATATAGTCTGTTTTAAAGAAACTGGGATTTTTCTTTTTTTTACGCACATTGTCTTGCCAAAAGTACGAGAATTATTGTGGGTTGTTTTTTCCACCTGTCTTATCCACTTAATTCAAATTTTTAACACCAACAAGAACTCCGAGTGTTATGACACTTGTCGCGAATTGAAATAACCGAGTTTAGTCAAACAGACAGCAGTGATATCCTTCTCTTTTCTCCGAGTTCTTAAAACTGTGAACGTTAGCAAAATTTAGCGAGAACCAGGCCAAAGTCGTTTCTATCCAATTTGTCTAGCAAGCGTGGATCATGCTGAGAACTATTGCGGTACCCCGCAAAGTCTGGAGCTGGCCATTCGCTTGTGTTTTGTTTTTAAGATATGTGCAGAAGTGTTAATAGTCACCTATGAAAATATCTTGATAGTAGTAATACGTATAGAACCTGAAGAACTTATGAATACCTGAAAATAGAGCTGCATATCTCGTTGAAACTAAACTCATATTTCTCCAAGTTAAAAAGATGTAAAAACATCTTTAACAGTTCTTTATCTTGAAACTAATAATTCTTTACCAAGTTAAAAGGATTTTAAACCAACAAATCTTGAAGTCTCTTATTTTAAATTCAGACAGCACATGTTTTTTTAATATATCTAACCGTTTCACATTGTTTCGGTAAAAGAAACCGCATTTTTCTTTAATTTTTTCTCATGGTTTGGCTTCTCACGATACAAATAATGTGATCATAACTTGCAATGATAGGCATAGAAAAGCCAGAAACTTATCAACCCAGTTCTGCGCCGTATTATGCTTTGTGGTAACACTCTCAGTTTAACGGTTTATAATTCACAGGAGTAGCAAGTGAAACTTTAAGCATACTGCACAGTTTTATTTCATACTAACTTTGGAAGTGTTTTGGTTGTTTTACTAGGATTATATCAGTTTGAACTTTGTCTGTTGTAGAAAAAGAGTTACTAAAGTGTAAACAGCTATGGAGTCTCTTACAGAACGCTGCAACACGTACGTAGATTTCATTAAAAAAGAGATTCGTTAAAGAAAGAAAGGCAGGCTATAGATAGAAAATGAAGACCTAATGGTGCTCGAAGATTGACATAAACGAAAGCACTCAGAAATGTCAAAGTTCGTAACTCGTGACTCATTCAATTGTTGCCAAAACCGATTACAGACGAACTTTTTTCATGTGCACCACGGATTGCTCGAGCAGTCGAAGTTACAAACAGTTGATTTGGTTCATATTCTATACCTTCTTTTTAACATAGAGTAACTTATATATTTAGTTTGAAAAGTTGATGCTATGATTAAAAATTAAGTTTCTGAATACCTGAACTACGCTACTGCATAAAAACCAAATAAAAACAAAACAAAAATCTATATATTTTCTAAGTATTTACAATTTTTTTTAAAAACGTTTGATTATTAACAATACGTTTACTCTAGTCTGCAAATTTTTTACTCAACTTTAATCTTTTATGGTTGAAATGCAGACAAATCCACTTTAAGTTTTTATCTTGCAACTAACAGAAAAAAACTTTATGGAAATGTTGTTAGGCTTTCTGAAATCGACTGTCATCGACAGAAACTTTATGTTAGCAATGAGCGTTTTCGCTAAACATACTCAGCATCATTTTTTTGAGAGACAAAGTCTAATTGATGTGTGTTGTGCCTTTGTCGAAAATAGAAATAGCCTTTTCATATGATCGTTTATTGAAATTTTCAGTAACATAATTCTCAAGAAATATTCAGTTTACATGTTTAACATGGTGTTCGCTAAAAAGTGGTAAATATTAAAACAAGGTTTAGGCTTAAAAGTTAATAAAAGTCATCTTCAGCGTTTAATCCTGAAGATGACTTTTATAGTCGAAAACGTTTGGTTTTTACACATTATAACTTTTAAGCCTAAACCTTGTTTTAATATTCAGTTTACAGTTTTGATATTTCCTGCAGGCGTTTTGGAACTGTTTCTCGTGACTGTGATAGACTCACAACATTTGGGATATAGCTGCCAAAAACATTAACTGAATTTGCACGCACTTTAACCATACAAGATTAGTGTAAAACGTTTGCATCGAGTGCCAGTTGAAAACCCCTAAACCTCTCTTTTCCCAAAATATAATTTAGGTATAACATTGAAAAAAAAACACCCCGATTTAGTCCAAATCTATAACCATAGGCTCCATACTTTCTGTAGCATTCATGTTTTAATTTTGTAAAATAAGCGGCCATTTTATGTTAATTTTGTTGTCAGAACTGATCAGCAACACAAAGAACAAATTAATAAGATTAGTTTTGAAAGAAAAAAACAGTTTGAATATCTTGAACAGTTGTGTATACCCAAAGTACAGTGTCTTTTGATATTAATGATTACATATATCTAAATATACTACAGGAACTAACTTAAAATTTGCGTCCATTTTTTCAATATCAGTCTACTTCAAGCATTGTTGCTAATGTAATGAATCACAATGTGATTTGCGTTTTGTAATGGCAACTCATCCAATCTTTTTACAAAGGGCCCGCAAAAACAAGCACGCAACTTTGTTTTCAGCGGTACCGTTTGGACCAAGGAATTATTTCAAAGTCGGCGAAGGTAATGAGCCATTCTCCAAAGCCACAAAACGTCACCATCGCCATAGAAGACATAACAAAATATATCAGCTATTGCAAGATTCTCCTTATCTATATTACTTATTTGTTTAAAAGGATTTAAGATTTCAAAATGCTGTAGAACGTTTAAATATCGATAAGTAATCAACGAAGGAAGTTGAAAGAAAGGCTTGGTGCTAGTTTTCATCTTGCCCAATTTCACTCGCAATTAAAAGTGAATCTTGGTAATTCCGATGTACAGATCAAAGTTACATGTCATACAAATTATCGATTTTCATGTATATCTGAAAGCTATGTTTCGAGTTCATTGTCTTCTCTGTACAATCTGTAAAACTTTGTCTTTTAATTTTAGTAGGTGTAAGTAAAGGATTTTGTATTTTTTATCGCTTCTCCTCTCCCAATTAATTTGTTTATAATTAGATAAAAAAGAAAAGATTGGAGAAGGGGATTTTTACGAGCGTCGGCATCTTTGAACCAGCCCAAAATACAAAACAACCTGGAGTTCCATTAACGACATAGTGAGTTTTGAGAGTCAACCTATTTCAGTCTATAAATCTCATTATTGAACCAAAAACAAATCTAAGAAATAGTCTCTTGAAAAGAGTTTGTGAGGAAAAAGTCATTTTAAATATCATAGCTAACTTTAGTTATTAAGAGGGATGATTTTTACCGCAAATACACATTCTTTTTGTATATTCGAAAGTGGCGCAAAACCCTATTGTGCACGTGCGGGACCCTGTAAAGATGGGAGGGAAATGCTGAACTTGCGCTTTTTGTTCGTCAACAGATAAGTTTCGAGTTTTATATACTCATAGGTAACATTTCGGATTTTTAAATGTTATTTTACAAATTTTTGACCCTTGCTCGATGTTTTATACTCTAGTATTCCCTTTTGAAGAGACCGCTATAACTTAAATTGTTGTCATTAAACCGATCCGCGACGAAACTTTGAACGCTACAAGTAGAAAATTGACGAACAAAAAGATATACATCGTTTATCCGAAAAGTTTTCGTTTGACCGCCAGTGACCTATATTTGTAACAATGAACGAGACTCTCTTAGCCGCCTTGAACTCTTAAGTGGCTGATCTTCAGCCCGAAGCATTGATGAAATCCGTCGTATTTTAGAATTTTGACATTTGTTCATCTTTTTAGAAAATAAATATATCACCAAGTACGTTTAGATTTTACATAGTAAACACACGAGGTTATTAATTTGAGCAGAGTCAAGTATTTCCCAAGTGAAACTGCCTCTTAGCATACTAATTGGGCGATCTCAGTTCGTGTGAACGACAAGCGCATTAGGGGATGTTGCTTGCCTTAAGCGTGAATATTTTTAAACATTAGAAAAAATAAAAATTAAAAATACATTATTTAGAAGTTCTTCATTTCTGTTATTGATGAGTTATGTACCGATTCAAAGTGTGAAGGAAATATATTGTCTAAATACTGAACACTTGATTATTTGTTGTACTATATAACAGGCTAAAAATATATTAGCAATCTTCTTGGAAGAAAAGTTGTGCAAAAAATGATCAATATTTCAAATTTGGCAATATACAGAAACAAGAAAATTGAATTCCTAAAGTTTCAGAGTTTGCTAATGTCTTGCAGGCAAAGCTTTGTTCGTTGACAAAAAAATAATTAATAACTTAAGTTTTGAGTGCAAAACATTTTAGTGTTCAAGGAACCAAGCTGATATTGCTTTTCTTCTCTAAAGTTACTGAATAGTGACTGTGCCAAAATTTGTATTCTATAAAGTAAAAACTCCAGATAGCCTCAAAACAAAATATTACCTCAAGAACTCTCGTGGGCGGTTTAGCAACCAAAGTATACAAAGCTCATTTGTATGAAGTCATTTATGACGATTCTCTTAACTTCAGAAATCTGATATTTTTTCCGATTTCAAAATTTGACAGCTTGTGTTGGTTGTTTTTCTGTCTGTCAACAAAATACGAACTTAATTGAACGCCGGCGAGTCGCACCTTGTTGATATCATATCTGTTTAAACAAATTGGATTTGCAGAAGTCAACATTGAGCTGCAGTGGTAATCTAAATTCAATTTGCTGTTCATCAAACAACCAATATTAGCCTGTCCATCAAAGAGACAAGATTGTGGTATATATCTTAAATAAAAAGCTTATTCATATCCCAATATAATAAAAAAAAAAATAGTCGAATGCGGAAAAGTACAATCATTTTTCTGATATTCTTTTCAGATATTCACAATAGTTTTCTCGTCTTGCATTACATGTACTATTTTGGATATTTCTTATTTCATTTTATCTCGATCACAAAAGAATGGAATCGATGCTCACGTTCTAAGGCGCGGTGCAAATTGATTTTGTTTCAATAAAGTGTTTGAAGCTATTGAAATTGGTCGATGTGATTCCGGATAAATTCGACAACCAAATTGTAAGCTCCTTTTATATTTTGGCAAAGCAAGTCTTGATTATTTGAATATCTTGCTATGTCTAAGTTCTATTTCGTCTTTTCGGAAAACCTTTTTCTTAGAAACACGTAATTATGTTTTTCACAGACCTTTTTATGGAGGTTTTCATACGGAAAACTTCTTTGTTTAAACGAAATAAACAATGGAACATTCCTGCCAGACAACGAATTTTACATATGTGCGACCTGGTCCCTAATACAAACTCAGCAACTATGGATTCGACTTTAAGCTTGTTCACACGGTGAGAAAAGCACACGCATGAGAAATGTGAATGACAAAGGAAAAGACAAAGGAATACAAAGTCGGATGTGCGATGAGATGAACAAGCCTACATCAGTGTGTTTCTTGGTCTTTTTCTTTGTTATTTAAATTTCTTTTGCCTATGGTTATGCTTATTTTACGAGTGTGAACTTGCATTTTAAAACTTGATTATACAACAATCATCTTTCAAACTATGCATTATGTCTTCGAGCAAATTAGCTACTAGTTTGTGAAGTCGAACAAAGGCTCCGATAAGTACTCTGTATAGTGGTGGTTAGTAATTTTTTTATTCTGAAACAGTCAGCAAACCCCAAAGTGTTGCAATCCAATTGAACGCTCTTCTCAGGTACGTTCTAATTGCGGTTTGAACTTGGAGCTATCTTACATTATTGCGACCTCAAAAATGCTGTTGTTCGGTTCATGTAGCGCAGAATAAGACAAGTATTTCAGTAGTTTCAGTTGGCAGAGCCTTGGGCAACATTCACACTAACACAGCCATGCTGCTCCACTTTTGTGGCCCTGCCCTGGCCAAGCTCGCCCCACACTCACCAGCGCCAGTCGGATCTCTTTGTTTGAAGGCTGCAGTGATGCCGCTTCTCTGTAAACCTGCAACGCTTCTTCATTACCCTCTAGTGTGGAATCGCCTTGCACACCAAGAGCAGTTAATTGCATACGTAACGGAACCGTAATTCTATCGCCAGGACCCTTTTGGGTATCATCTAGCAATTGAATCATTGAATTATCATCATCGCCTATAAAGCGATACCCTTTATGTTCAGATAAGTTCGCTACTTCTTACCTCGCTCTTTCGAGCTGCTACATATTTCTATGCAGAGCAGAC
>JAOEHT020289711.1:0-10336 GCA_025448195.2 Parazoanthus atlanticus
TGGAGTGTAAGCGTCCCTGGTTCGATACTCATCAGTACTCTTATCTTCGTTTTATGTAGATTCTTCTTTTCTTCAGTATAGCTTCTCTTTTGACTTGCAATTTTTGCAAGTGTGAGTGTTTGTTCAGGTTTGGTAGTAAGTGTAACCTCCCTGTGGCCCTTCTGATCAAGCGCAATCCTCGAAGAATGCATCGGAAAGTATAAATTTGGGCAAACAAATAGTTTTCACCATCAACTACAGCCTTTGTATATCAGATAGCCAATACCTCATCTAAACAGCTTAGCGTGTACAAAGTATGTACGAGTGAACAATGCACGAATGCACAATGAACGAGACAACCATTTTTTGAAACAGCAGTATTTTGAAATCAGTGTATATATTGTCTATAGCATACTTAGTCTCTTCTGAACGAGCCTTCCTATAATTAGTTATCGTTCAGTGTGGATATTCAAACACATACATAAGATTTTATTAATAGCGTGATTGTTCTTTGAATTGGAAATGTTTTAGTTCCAAGGCTACTAACAGAAGCTGCATTCACAGTACTTTTTCCAATGTAAATAGATCATTCATTCTCGTGTCTCAAAACTTGCATTAGGATTTGCTACTGATAGAATGGATGGTGCTGCCAAGTCTTCGCCGTTTGGCCGATCGGATCCACTGAAGGAGGCACAACCTGGGGTGTGTGAAGACTCTGTTCCATACTTTGCCATATAAACTACATACCCATGCATGGCAGTGCATTCCCTGTAACCACTGGTGTTTGATTATTCTTTCCCATACCTACTTATATGGTTATTTATAACAATAGATACCCATGAATTCCAGTATATACGTTACCCATAAACATGTACCCTTTGGTATTTGATCAACATACTCTCTCATCTATATTCGTATGTCGCTATCCATGGCAAAACATACCCATACATGCCAGTATTTACGCAAAGATATGCACCCTCTGGTGTTTCATTATACCTTCCCCATACATGATCACATATGGTTATTTAGTGCAATATGTTCCTATGTTTACTCATTAGTATATATAGTAATTGGTAGCCCAATCCTCCACTAGGACAAAAATACAATCATGAATATGAACATATTCGTGTACCCTGTGGACTCGGTTGTCCGGAAAAAGGTTAGATTTCACGAAGGGTTAAGCCAAATTGATATTGAAATGTCTTCACATAGGAGGCCATAATTTGATGCTTATAAGTTGTTTTTGAAACATCACTTGAAATGCCGAAATGTCATTAAATTTTCCCTATTTCACTATGTCGTCAGACTGTACAATAAAACAAGCAAAATCACTGTTATTTTGAAATAGGGAAGGTCTGAATTACTTTCGTTTCGATATAACATTGCATTAAAAAAATCGCACCGCAGTGTTTTTCAAACGTCAATATGTGGTTTAGATAAAATTTACTTGTTAGATTTGTTTTCCCTACTTAAATCACCCAATGCAGCGGTAATGTGAAGTGCCGCTCATTCTGCTACAGATAGATTTCACAAAATCATCAAAATGCTACTAAACACATCACTTCATTGAAGTAACAAAATTGTGGTATGGAGACTTCTGTGGAGAGTTTGAAAAATTTAAAGAAAATGTGACTTCATAATCGTCATAAGTGAAATAGGGCAAATTCGAATTTTAACCCTTGGTTAGCGCTACCCACTTTCGAGTTGGCGGAGCAGTGGTCGAATGGTTAGCGTATCTGACTCATAATCTAAAGGTTGTGAGTTCAACCCTGGCGGACCACTGTGTTGTGAGCAAGGCACTTTACTCGGCAAGGCACTTTTAGCTGTATAAATGAATACCAGCTTCTGCTGGGGGCTAACCTGCGATGGATTAGCGTCCTGTCTAGGGGGATTTGCAGAATCCCATCCGCTTAACACTACGGAAAACAGAGATAAGGGCTTGCTTTATAAGCAACTTGGCTCAGGTAAGAACTTGGCTAGCAGTGACCCACTTTCGAGCAACTGGGTCCTCAGTGGTGTTCAGTAAGTTTTTCTCAAATTTTTACTCGTACGTGGTTATGAAAAGCACTATTTTCCCATGTATGTTTGAAAACATTACCATGCAATAGAAAATAGGTTTTATAATGAATTAGACTATTTCCGTTCCTCTAACGTTCTATTATTAATAACTATGTCTGTTTTAAAAAGGATGAAGTAAAGAAGACTGCTAAGATGGAGTACCAGGAATATCTGAAACAACAGGTAAGCTGGACATTCGTTGTTAAGTAGGTGAACCCGGAACACCTTTGAACAGTCCTGTTCATGTAAGCATGACATGTAAGTGAAACAAGAACACCTTTGAACAGTCTGTACATGTAGGCATGACATGTAGGCTAGACAACCGTTGTTAGGTAGGTAAACTAGGAACACTTTTGAACAGTCCTGTAAAAGTAGACGTCACAGTTAGGTTGGGCAAACGTTGTTAGGTAGGTGAACTAGGAACACCTTTAAACAGTCCTGTACATGTGTGCATGACAGGTAAGTGAAACAGGAACACCTTTGAACAGTCTGTACATGTAGGCATGACAGTTAGGTTGGACAAACGTTGTTAGGTAGGTCAACTAGGAACACCTTTGAACAGTCTGTACATGTAGGCATGGCAGTTAGGTTGGACAAACGTTGTTAGGTAGGTCAACTAGGAACACCTTTGAACAGTCCTGTACATGTGTGCATGACAGTTAGGTTGGACAAATGTTGTTAGGTAGGTAAACTAGGAACACCTTTGAACAGTCCTGTATAGTAGACGTCACAGTTAGGTTGGGCAAACGTTGTTAGGTAGGTGAACTAGGAACACCTTTGAACAGTCCTGTACATGTGTGCATGACAGGTAAGTGAAACAGGAACACCTTTGAACAGTCCTGTACATGTGTGCATGACAGTTAGGTTGGACAAACGTTGTTAGGTAGGTGAACTAGGAACACCTTTGAACGGTCCTGCACATGTGTGCATGACAGTTAGGTTGGACAAACGTTGTTAGGTAGGTCAACTAGGAACAACTTTGAACAGTCCTGTAAATGTGGACATCACAAACGTTGTTAGGTAGGTAAACTAGGAACTCCTTTGAATAGTCCTGTAAATGTGGACATCACAGTTAGGTTGGACAACCGTTCTTAGGTAGGTAAACTAGGAACAGCTTTGAACAGTCCTGTAAATGTGGACATCACAGTTAGGTTGGACAGCCGTTGTTAGGCAGGTAAACTAGGAACACCTTTGAACAGTCCTGTAAATGTGGACACCACAGTTAGGTTGGACAAACGTTGTTAGGTAGGTGAACTAGGAACCTTCTTGAACAGTCCTGTAAAGGTGGACATCACAGTTAGGTTGGACAAACGTTATTAGGTAGGTGAACTAGGAACAACTCTGTACAGTACTGTACATGTGTGCATGACAGGAATATTCTCGAGTTACACCTTGAGACAAGATGAAATGGGAAATTATATTACCTGAAATTACATCAAGTTGTAAGATAACAAAAAAACGTGCTGGTGTTGTGAAATTCTCCTTTTTCTATAGTTTCTCACGTGCCCTCTTTTCTCGTTTCTAGCTCTTCACGTGTCCATTCTTTCTCGTTCCCACCGTCTCCCCCTCTAGTCTCTGTGGAGGAGAGAGGTGTTCGCAGGTCAAAGTATACTACGAGCCAAACTGTGTACATTTTGGCCGAGCCTTAAATGCAGGTTTATTGTACTGAAATTATTGGTGTTTACTTGATTACTTATGCCTATGCTTATGCTTGGGGTTTAGGAATGTTGGAAGCAGTATTTACAATTCTGCCTTATCGTTTTAAGGCTCCTTAGAAAGACAAAATCACAAAATGTTTGTATTACACCATTTCCATGATTCCAAGTCAAGTAATAATGTTAACGTTCTATAACCAGAAATTCGATGAGTTTTAGATTGAGAAATTTTTTAATTCTCTCAACAGGTACTGGAAAAAGAAAAGAAAAAGAAAGAAGAACTGGAGAAAAGAAAACGGGAAGAGGAATTAGAGGTGAGATATTAGAATTAAATTAGCTTTGGAAGTAGCGTGGCTCATTTGGCTGGTGCTTAACTGTGCAGGTGGATCCCGGTTCGGGTACCCACTTTTGGGTGATATTTGTATATTTTTTTCATTATTCTTTAGACACGAGTGGTTTGCTGGAAAATGCACTACTCATAAAATTCATACAAAACTACATTCAGGATGCTAGTAGTATATACTCCATATCTTCACCAGTTAGAATATCAATTTCGGAAGATGTCCCTAAAATTTTCAAAAATCTTCAAAAGCTTTAAAAAACTTTCTTCGACAGTTTCCGAAACGCGTCACACCCAGCTTGTTTCCAAAAATTAAGTGCCGCAGAGAAATGTCCCACGTCGATCTGGATCGGAATGAAAAAGTTAAGCACAATATTCACTCATTTTGCAAGGAAATACATAAGCAGAAGCTCGGTCGATTCCTTCAACAAGAGCTACAATGAAAAGGTGTTGACAATGTCCCTTTAGAAAGTGTTTGTTCTTCCACTTAGTTGTGTTTAAACGGTTGTTTATGTGTTGATTTTAACATCAGGAGAAGAGGCTGCAGGATCAGAGACTAAAGATGCAAGAGGAATTTGAAAAGGAGCAGGAACAAAAGCGGAGAAAGGAAGAGGAGGTAATCCAATTAATTGTGGCAATTGTTTTGACCTCATCTAGAGTACCGTGAAGAACAGAACGAAAGATCACTTATTTTTCCGTTGTTAAACCACCCTGATTTATTGAAAGAAAACAGCAATCCAGACTGAAGCCATTTATTTTGTGGCGTGATGTTCTGGTTTGAAGATTGTAAACTCTTGGGATGATGATGAAGGTGGTGGTGGTGATGGTGATGATGATGATGATGATGATGGTGGCACTAATGATGGTAGTGAAGTGTTGATGGTGGTGATGGTGGTGGTGGTGATGGTTGTGGTAATGGGGATAGTTGTGGTATGGGTGATGGTGGTGATGGTGATGTTGGTTGTGGTAATGGTGTTGGTGATGGTGTTCATGATGGTGATAGTAATGGTGATGATAATGATGATGGTGGTGGTGGAGGTGATGGTACTTTGTTTGGTATTGCTGGTGATCGAACACAAAAGTGAGAACAACAAAGATTCACTCATTCACTTACTTACTTGCAACAGTACTTGATTACTTCACTTGCCTATTTATTGAATCGTACCAAGTGTACATTTCCATCACTGATAGTAGCACCGTTCACATTGTCTGGATTTAATACGTCTGTCAAATTCGCATGTCATCTTCAAAAGCTAAAGCTGTATTTTCACGACCTCAAATCCCAGTCAATCCCAAACATGACACTGTCATTCTTTTTTGCATGTTTTCACTGTTATTGCCATAGTTACTGTCACTGTTATTTTTTGTCCTTTTGTATGTCCTCAGTTGTCGTTGTCCATGTCGGTATCACGTTGTATTTGTCTTTGAAAATCAGTAGCGGTCAAACTAATCTACGTTTATTAATCACAGGTGGCCCAAGCTACCATTAGTTTATATCGCGATATGTAACCAAACACCCAAATAAACTAATGATATCTTGGGCCACCTGTGTGTTGATCAGCTCTGTCCAGTACAGTGATAACGGTGTCTCCTCTTAGACTACGGAAGCAGTCTTAGACCTTTGCAGACTTTGTTCATTTACCTTTATCTTTCGACAGAGAAAAGAAAGACTCGCTCTTACATGAAGACATTAAATAGTTAGATCAATCTGTACTCACTTGCTGATTCTAAACGGATTTGACACGTTCGTAGAACCGCAAGAAAAATGCTGAACTACTAGCTGCCCAGGATGCAAAGAAGAAGGAAGTGGAGCGAAAGAAAAAGGAGATGGAAGAAAAACGACAGGCGGAACTAAAGAGGAAATTAGACGAAGAAATGGCATCCAAGCGAACTACAGTAAGCAAATTAATTGCTCTTTTACATCTTTGAATAAATTGTTTTGCAACAGAAATAATGATTTTTAAGTTTCCAACGTGTATCTATTATTTGCTATTTTTGTCGAATTACCAACATGGGTGTAAACAGTTAATCAATTTTAGATTAGCTAAACACATTTGTTTTGTTACCAATGTAACATACGTAACCCGTTGAAATATTTCAGTCACTTTGAGGTTAGTTTCGAGCTGCTGTCAATCAAATCATATTTCAAACAGTGCACATTCGGATTGTTGGGGCGGTGATGATTCAACCACAAAATGTACATGTCTGCTAATCTATAAATCCTGATTGGTTCCATTTGTCTTCAAACACGCAGTCTGTTAATCTGTTGTGGTTGCTTGACAGCTGTCGAAAACAATATTCAGAGCAATGAAACACCTAAGTTGTTGCGTAGCAATGAAAACTGTGGTAACTCAGGTGATTGCTACAAATCAAAGTAAATCGTAGGCCCACAGGGAAATTTGCTATAAATTTTAAACTACACTAGAACCCTATTAAGACTGCAAGCAGATGTCGAATTGACATCTCTTTTAACCATCCCAACTCAGTTTCTAGCCGGCCTAACTAAAACGTAAACAGCCCAAACAAAGTACGTAATGAAATACGAAACCCATTGTGAAAAATAAACGTTTTAAGGGCCTCTTAAACATATTTTATTGAGGACCTGTGCTGCTTCGATTCTTGTAGAACTGAACGAAGGAAACGTAAAACTAAACACTTCTGTGTGACCTTCAAAATGTTAACCAACACTGTCGGGCTGGTTAACTGGATTTCTGAGGTGGTTTAACCAACCCATGGCTGAGTTAATCGGCTGGGGCCTGCTTTCCCCTCTTAGTTCCGAACCCTGGCGAGTATACTCATCATTCCTCAGCCCGGATCAAACCAGCATGGGAGTTTTAACTCTTGCTCTCATTAGACAGCCAACTCTTCTGCACTCTAAAAGATGCTGTTTAAAAGATTTAAGTAGGGTTTGACTCTGACTTGCTAAACTTGCTTGCCAAGACGTTTCGAAGCAATTACTTCTCTTTTCTTCAGTTAAAAGTGAAACTGAGTGAAAAACGACATTAAAACACTGATGTTAAACGTCCTTTGTGTCCTATTGTTCGAAGAGCGGTTGATAGATCAGGAATGTTTATGTGATCCTTCCCTGATTGTCTGTCCAATAAAGAGTACCATGCCTATTGATATATAAGTCTATTGTGACAATTGCTTTCAGTGGCTTCACTTGAAGCATACAGGAAGTCTATGTTGTGGTTAAACTGACTGGCTTGATGTGCTGTTTTGGAATTATTGTCACACATGCAAATTCACCGACTCTGCCCCCCATTGACCTTCCTGTTTCGCCATAATATACAAAATAACATTTTTTTACGTGGAATTTTTCAAAATAATTCCCGACTTTGTGTTTTTTCGATCTTATCTTGGAGGCGAGGGAACAGGTTGCCGATGTTTTGTGGTGGTTTAGAAAGCCACTTGGACGCCCTCGTTTTTTTAATACGTTGTCAATCCTTTCTGATATGCCTTCCTTGCGTGATTGATTGATCGATTGATTGATTGATTGATTGATTGATTGATTGATTGATTGATTGATACCTGTCCTTTCTCTCATCAACTCTTCATTAACACTCCAGTGGTTTATTGTTTGTAGACTTACCAAGAAACGAGGACAAGCTCACCTCCCATTCCAACCATGAGAAAGAAACTCGAGGTAAATTGAATCATGTCTGAAATAGCGGCAAGTTTTTTTCTTCTAAAATCTGATCCTGCTAAGTGCTGCCAAATTGAGCTAAATTTGGATGCTCAAAGAAGAACTGGATCAAATGTCCCAGACTGAGTTAGTAAGTCAGTAAACAACCTTGAATATTCTTAGATTACACTATAACGATGCCGGAACATTCAAACTGAGATAAATAAGTTTAGAGTTCCTATAGACCACTTTCGATTGTCAAGTTCCAAGTTTTCATACATTTTCTGTATTTCTGTAAACTGGCCTTGAATTAAAATTATTGTTTACGGTGGGGTGTGTTATGAAAGCGATCTAGAAGCAGGCGTAGCTCAGTTGGTTAGTGCGTGGCCTTCGGAGCTGGAGGTCCCCAGTTCGATCCTCGGTGAGACTCTCTGTCTTAATTGAAGTGACCTCTGTGTATATACCAACAACTTTTTTTTCTTTTCTTTTCTTAGGGTGAGGGTAGCGAAACGAGGATGGATTCACCGCCAATTCCCACCATAGCAAACAAGCAATATCAAGGTATAGTGGAACACTTCCAAGGAAGTGTTCGGGGTTTTCTTTGTTTTGATTGTCACCGTTTTTGCCTTTTTCCTTGTCGTTGTTGTTGTTGTTGTCGTCATTGTTGTTGTTATTGTTAATGTTTCATTGCTGTTATTGTTATGGTAGAACAAAGGTAGAATTTGGCCAATAAGTAAATGTCGCCGTTTACAAATTACATCAACCATACTCAACAGGGATCATGATAGCATTTTATGTATCTGTATAGTCGTACATTCCCTCACTCAAATACACTTGTACATCTTGGTTTTCTCCTATTTATCAAACTTTATCACTTGTCTTCTCGTTTCTCAGAACCAAAGCCAGCATCTCCACTGAGTTACCATCCCAGACAACCAGGTATTGTTAATTGGGTATACTGCCTGGAACCATTTTTGTAGCACACAGAGTTCCAAGTAATGAGCACCAAGAAGTGAGGTCTTTCTAGTTGCTAGAGCTTCATCCACTAGTCCTATTAACCCTGGGGCATGTAGTGCCACAAAAGCGCCGTTAATCCAAGTGGTAGAATATTTCTGCATAAGCATGTTGTGGATTTTGTAATCACGATAACTTTTACATGAGTTGGTGATTTGTCCCCTTCCCAACCTTCTCGTTCCTCCACACGGGCTTGAGACTGGCTTTGGCAGAGTTACAAGTCCCTTATACAAATTAAAAAATCAGAAGTGGTAAATCATAAATTTCTAGTTACTTCTTTTCATCCTGTACACGGTTCCATATACAATTCATAGAAAATAACAGTGATTCCAATACTAAATGTTTTGACAAGGTTGTGACATGGACTGCAATTGAAGTATTTTTCAACGAAGCATGACTAAACCAGGAGTTTCTATTCACTGGTTGGTACACGTACTCTAAGACAGTAACTCCTGTACATTGGCGGTGCCTAGCCAAGAAAATAGTCAGTTCAACTTCGAAGAATAATTGTTAAATAGTAGTTGCATCACTTGATGCATGGTATAGAGTCATCGGCCGAACACAGAAAAATCACTGTAAATAATTGACTTGTACCTGACAGAACCTGAACCGAGCGCACGACAGGAACCTGACCAGGACATCTTGAGTCAACTGACGGCTTTGAGACAACAGTTAAAAAATGAGGAGCACAAGATTCAGTCCCAGATGAGCCGCACGACTGCTCAGGTTTGTATTTGTTTTGGTTTTTTTTTACCAATGAACAGGATGACCATTTGGTATGGTCAGAATGACCATTTGGTATGGATAGAATGACCATTTGGTATGGTTAGAATGACCATTTGGTATGGTTAGAATGGCCATTTGGTATGGTTAAAATGACCATTTGGTATGGTTAGAATGACCTTTTGGCAAGGTTAGAATGATCATTTGGTATGGTTAGAATGACCTTTTGGCAAGGTTAGAATGATCATTTGGTAAGGTTAGAACAATTATTTTCAAACACAAATTGAGTGGGTGTTATTGATATGTCGTGTTGTTCCACCACAGGCCGAATTTTCTGGTCTGAAAGAAAGGGTAGTTCCCCTTCACCCGAAAAGAGAAGAGAGTGCAAGCAGAAGGTACGGTAAAGCTATGGTCACATGACCAGATCTCTTCGTTAATTGGTTGTTTCATTACGTGGGTGAATATTCTTTGTCATCCAGTGCTTCAGCACATTTCAGAAAGTCCGACTAATTGTTAGATTTCCTGCCAAAGGATGATGAAGTTTTTTTTGATCCTCAGTTTCTGGTTTTTGAAAGGGAAGGATTTGCCCTTCTATATATAAGTAACACTTAAGACTTTTAATCTATTGGTCGGGTCCTCTACATTAGTTCAGGATATCCCATACCCATCTTTGTATCCACCTTTTTCATGTTTTGCCATCTCTGGATTAAATGTTCAGAATGCGTATATATGTGTGTCTATGTTATTGGGGACTAGTCATTGTTTATGGCCGGGGTTGGTGCTGAGCAGGGTTCCATATTTGCACTCCTCCGATCGTCCGAGACGACCATTATCACGTAAGCAAGAGTAAAGCAAATTGAGAACTTAATAATAATAATAATAAGGTTGGTTTATTAAAATAGTCGTGTTGCAGCCAGCAGGCTGAATTGTATAACTATTTAC